>JAFBJT010091881.1:0-14530 GCA_016785325.1 Chascanopsetta lugubris | reverse complement strand
GTGTGTGTGTGTGTGTGTGTGTGTGTGTGTGTGTGTGTCCATAGGGATAAAAGGGAAACCCTGAGGACAATAGGGGTTATGTGTAGCAGCTGACGATGGGGGAAATTATTCAAGAAACAGATTAACATTTCCCTGAACCACTTGGGACACTAGCTATTAATCTCTCAGAGCTGTCTTACCTCACAATGATCTGCAGAATCCTCCTCCTCAACATCCCAGATCATTGCCAGCACAGGTTTGAGCAATACAACAACTTTTACAACAGTCACTGTCTGGAGACCACTGTCCGGTCTTCATGTAGAAGTGATGCAAATGTCCCCACCATGGGAAGAAAAAGGGTTTATCTAAGTAGATCTGATCTTTATCTGAAGTATCTACAATACAATGTATTTCATGGCAAGTGTTGATCATTTGAGGGTTGGTTGGATGGCTGGTTGGTTGGTAAGGTGATGGTTGGATGGTCAGTTGGTTGGTATGATGATGGTTGATTGGTTGGTTGGTAGGATGGTGGTTGGTTGGTTGGTTGGTTGGTTTATTGGTAGGATGATGGTGTGTGGGTTGGTTAGTTGGTTTATTGGTAGGATGATGGTGGGTGGGTTGGGTGGTTGGTAGGATGGTGGTTGGTTGGTTGGTTGGTTGGTTTATTGGTAGGATGATGGTGGGTGGGTTGGTTGGTTGGTAGGATGATGGTGGGTGGCTGGGTTGGTTGGTTGGTTGGTTGGTTGGTTGGTTGGTTTATTGGTAGGATGATGGTGGGTGGGTTGGTTGGTTGGTAGGATGATGGTTGGTGGGTGGGTTGGTTGGTTGGTTGGTTGGTTTATTGGTAGGATGATGGTGGGTGGGTTGGTTGGTTGGTAGGGTGATGGTTGGTGGGTGGGTTGTTTGGTTTGTTGTTTGATTGGTTAGTTGGTGGACTGATGCCACAATGTGTGATTGGCTTTGGTTTCTTGGTTGGTAGGAAGATGGTTTCTGGTTTCTTGGTTGGTTGGTTGGTTGGTTGGTTGGTTAATGTGGATAAATGGATGATTCAATTGATAATTTCATTCATTCAAATTCATTCATTCATTTTAATGCAAATACACAAAGTACACAAAACAGCAATTACAACCTGTTACTGACAAGACAAAGAGACTGACTTCAGCTCATAGTGTAAACAGCAAAGGAGAGCACCCCCCTCTCCTCCTCTTCCTCCACTGCCTGTGTTGATACCCTGTAAACTCGGCCTCGGGCATAAACAGCCTCTGGCAAACACCAGCGTCAGTGGCTGTTCGAATGTGAGAGTCCGTGCCCGGTGTTTTCCCATGCTCGGCTGAAAGAGGAAGGATAACATAAGCTGCGATCATACGCGGAGGGAGCAGCGCACCAGTTCACACTAAATCATCACTGAGAATATGACGGCTCGTTGACTCGTGCAACCGCCCGGTGACAGCCGGTGATGAAAATGATCGATTCCCTCTTTCCGCCGTGTAATGAGCAAAGGTTTAAACATTACAGTGGGAGCATCTATTCCCTGCTCAGCACTGCCGCTGCGCCCAGTGCTTTGTTGTGCGCGCCGTTTACACACACACACACACGTCTCATACACACACACACGCAGGCGGCTCACATTTTCACCTCTAACATTTAACGACATGAGAGGAAGAGTCTGGGCCGTCCATAGACTGAGATAATTAAACCAGAGGGAAATTATAACAACTCTCCCCTCCCCCTCCGTGTCTCTTTTCTTTCCATTTCTTTTCTTTTGTCTCAATTTCTGCCTGGTCTCTTGGTGTGCTGCATATTTTCAAACCAGCCCCAATACACAGAGAAAGACAAAAAGGAAGGTGCTCGTGCCAACGCTCAGAGATGAGAAAAATACTCTCCCTGTATCGACTTGTATCTGTGGCGCATTTTAAATTCAGGTCTAAAACTTCGATTTTAATTTGATGGGCGCTAAGTTACCGCAGGTGTGAGAAACGAGATGAAGCACACATCATTGAGCTAATTTTGAGTTTTTATTGGAAGTCTTTATCACTGCATTAATGGCCTTCACACACACACACACACACACACACACACACACACACACACACACACATACACACACACACACACATGCGCGAGCTGACAGCAGCAGCCCTGAGTGGGTCCAGATGGTGTAAATAGTCGTGCTCGTCACCATCCTTTGTGCGGCGTGTCTAATTACTGATCGTGGCACAATCAGGCCCTGCTCACCTCCACAGCTCGGCTAGTTCACTTGACTCACACTTTGTGACTGTGCATGTGTGTGGCCTATATGTGAGAGTGTTTTTTTTTTTTGTCGGGGGGGGGTTTTGGGGTGGGGGGGGGGGGGGCGTAGGTGTTTGGAGTTAAAAGATGTTCCGAAAGCCGTATGTGGGAGTGTTGATACCGCAGTGATGTGTTTTACAATTCATACGTGGGCCCCGGAGCGTTGGAGATCCACTGATACGAATTTGCTGCTTTACTATTACTGCAATATATCACTATACACACACACACACACACACACACACACACCTCCACACACACACACACACACACACACACTCCCGGCAATGGCCATTGTCCTCAGAGGAGAGGAAAAGGGTAGATGGTGGTGAATGGGTGGGGTGTTTCCATGGTTACAGTGGTGACAGAAGCAAAAAAGGCGGGGTGTGGGGGGGAGGGGGGGTCCGCCTACTGACCCTATATTGAGAAATTGACCGACTGTCGCCGAGTTAAGGCGGAACAGCCAGCCGCCGCAGCGCCACAGACGCAGACGGGGTGGAGAAGGACGGGCAGCCGCGTGCAGGGCCGCGTCACGGCTGTGGGCGGCGTGAGCTCAAGCGGTCAGTCTGAGGCACGTAGCATTAGCATCACAAAGACGTTATGGTAATGGTTACCATGACCCCCCCTTCCCCCCCCCCACCGTTTTGTTTCCTGCACCAAACCAAGGGTATGAGAGGACTGTTACATCTCAACCATCGTCTTCAGGCCTCTGGACCCCCCCCCACCCCCCCCCCCCCCCCCCCCCCCCCTCAGTGTTTACAACAGAACAGAGTCCATGGTCAGGCTGCACTGAATTCATGGGGAAACAATCTTATTATGACCGACGATTAATATTCATGACAGTGTCATGTGTTTCTTGACTGCAGTATGCTTCCATTGAGCTCAGACCATCTCCCTCCTGTGCTCTAGAGGTGGGAAACCTAAAGTATGTTTTAATATTCTTTAATATACGACGTGGCAACATATATGACAAAAATCTAAATCTAGCAATCATTTGTCAAACGTCTCTCACTGACTCACCTCTTACCGAACTGTGGGGATTTGCAAACAAAGGCCTACCGGGTTATGGTATCCTTAAAGGTGCAGTGTGTACGATTTTGGTCATTTTTGTGAGCATTATTTCAAAACAATTACACACTGACATGTTCATGAATTTAGAATCACCCAACTGTTTTATTTTTTTCCCCATTACCCTTGAATGAGCCCATTAATTTATGTTTACATGAGGAGTGGGTCCTCTGTACGGGGGCCGCCATGTTTTTACACCAGCCCAGAGTGGACGCACTAAACTAGCCCAGAATATACATATTTCACATCTTTTGAGTTTTAATGACAACTGAAGTCTACCATAGGTTCTCCTGCGTGTTCAGAGGGGTGACGGGAGGTGATGGATACAACATGCAACTTCAACTCTGGATGTCACCAAAACGTACACAGCGCACCTTTAAAGGTTCAGTGTGTAGGACTCAGTGACCATTTAGCAATAAAGTTGCACAATGTTGCGGACTATCCCTGGCCTCACTCTTTCTCCCAAGATCATATGTCTCCCTTCATTTGGCAAAATATTTAGCTTGTCTATTATGGGCTGTGCAACAAAATCATGGTGGTACAAACCTGTCGCCACCATATGGACGACCATCTCCTGATGTGAATACAAAGAACCCGTTCAAGACTCGTTTCTGTCAAAACAACAGCGTGATTACGTTTGTGACTCATTCTATTTTCAATTTCTCTAGGTGGAAATGGAAATAATGGGTTTCATCCAAATCTTACACACCGGGTCTTAGATGTCATTTTTGTGAAATAATATAATCAAATCATCCATCTAGAAAACTGCCCACAAAACATATGTAAACACAGGTCATGTCCACGGACACAACATGAAACAGGACACACTCAGGTGCTTAATCTAAATATGAGTCATGCTCAGATGACACTTTCCTCAAACTGTCCAGATTTGTCCTCCTTATTTCAAAATTCTGTCTGTTCATGTTGTGATTTGATTTTTTCCTTTGTGCCAAATTAATTGTTTAATTTAAATGAGCTATTCCAAGACTGAAAAGGTTAGAGACCACTTGATACTGCACCAAACCCTCCTGCATAATGAGATAGCTCCGTGCAGAGCTCGCACACGTTTTTGTTCTTCAAAAGCAATTTGATGAGTGTCCCATTTACACCATGAAATTGAAGGTGCAGTGTGGAAGATTTTGGTCATTTTTGTCTCTTCCAGAAAATATCACAAAACAATGACCTACTGACTTTTTCATGAATGTATGGAGGGGTGGGTCCTCTCTATGGGTAGTAGCCCAGAGTGGACATATTACACATCTTATGAGTTTTAATGACAACTGAAGTCTAACCATAGGTTCTCCTGCATGCTCAGAAGGGGTGAGGCTGAGGTGATGGATACAACATGCAACTTCACCTATAGATGTCGCCAAATCCTACACACTGCACCTTTAATGAATAAAGGACTCCTCCCGGAAATATCACAGAACCTGGCAATTACAGAATTCTTTTTCCTCACCCTGTTGAAGTCTGTCCACCTCCACATGAGTCATTACGGTCAAACATGGCCGACGTTCATCCAAAGAGAGAGCGCACAGGAGAAAGGCATTGTAAAAGAGGCGGTTTGTTCAGACCTGAGTGAAAAAGAAGAGGAGGTCTATGGAGGGAAGAGTGAAACTCATTTACCTTGGATGAGTCACGCAGCCAGCATACACCTCAGCACTTCATACAGAGGTGTAGCTACAGCACTACACCCCCCACCCCCCACCCCCTGGCTCTGGTGTGTCAAGCATCACGACACCCGACAGCCACACACAGTGGGAGCGTCACCCTGCGAGAGGAATGTCACAGCGCCCAGACGCAAACACAAAGCGGATGGAAACAGCACTTAATTTCATTCCTCCTCTCTCCAAATCGGCTGGTTATTAGATTGAAAGGGCCGTCCTTGACAGGCGCCATCTGGAGGGAGGATGTCGGTTGTGAGTACGCAGAGGGTCAGAAGTGTTGAGAATAGTGTGCGGAGGAATAAAAGGCAGCGGTTTAAAGGAAATCCAAGGTCACCTCGGTGAAAACGTGACAGTTTGCATAAAGACAGAGGAGGCGGCGGGTATTGTGAGGTAGTGGCTGCTGCCGCCGCCCACAGCGGTTTATTCTGCTCATGCCATCGCAGGTTTCCGTTCTCCTCGGGTCCGTGAGACACTTCCACACATTCTGTTTATTCAGACATATAGGAGGGATGAACAATACTCTTCATGCACGAAAAAACACAACAGGAGTGTACACACATTCAGGAAAAGTCTGATTTCATGTTGAAATCTTCGTTCTCGACTGGTCTGGGTCGCACGTATCTACCCACGTACATGGGACAATGTGGGGTTCAGGGTCTTGCCCACGGACACGCCCTCTAACCCCTCATGCACAACTGCCCCAGGCCGACCGAGGCATTTTTTTTATTTAATGAAAAGATGGTGCAGTTTGATGGGAGTTTGCTGAGGTTTTTTGCCCTATTCCGTCCTCAGTATAAGAAAATCCATATTTCATGTAGTTGGTGTCTTACTTAGGTTTGGCCATGGTCAATTAGCATATGTAGACAAACTTTGCTGCTTTTCTTCTATTGGTGAAATGCCGGGTGTCTATTAGCATTACAGATTATTGTCGCCACCTTCTGTTATGGAGTGTGAATAGACGGCATAAAGAAATCCCTTTCAAAATAAAAGCGCAGGATTTTTTTCCCAAAGACTGTAACACACTGAAAATGGGTCCACGACCCACTTTTGGGCCGTGACCCACCAGTTGTGAATCCCTGATGTAAATGACTCATTTGCCCTCCTGAGATGATATTCTCTCTTCTAGGTGTTTTTGTTTGTGCGTTTCACATTTTTTGGGTCAAGAAAAGTATAGAAAGTAAATGTGAGAATGCTGAATCAGCACTGTTAAAGGATGAGGGGAAATAACACCATGGTTCCTCCTGCTGAAATTAATGAAACACAAAGTTCCCTAGTTTAGTCTTTGATCCATACAAAACCGTTACACATCGTCAAGTCTGTTAAGTTGTGTTTGTGTTCCCTGTTATAGTTAGTCACGCTTTGTGTCACTTCCTGTTTTATTTTGGTGAAGATCCCCTTTCCTGTCTGTCTGCACTCTGTCTGCCTTTGTCTCTGTCTCGTCTGATTTCCTACGAGTCTCCACCTGGTGTGATTCCCTGGTTCCCTCTCTCTCTCCCCTCTCTCTGTGACTGTCGCCAGTGCGTTGTATGTTCTCATCCATGTTCTCGTCTCGCTCTGCTGAGATGATTCCTGCTCAGCATAGTTAGATTCTGAAGTTCTAGTTTAAGTTAGGTTATGTGTTTGCTGATGCCTTCTCGAATGCCAACATGCATCTTTTGTTTTTGTCACAAAGTGAGTTATAAAAGACCCTTAAATTCATGCTCCATCTCCGTCTCGTGCATTTGGGTTCATGCTGTGTGTGCGCAACGTTAACAAAAACCATTTCATCCCATCAAATCTTGAAATACAGGTTGATGGTTTTATGGTGTGTATCTGATACATTTTCCATACTGATATATTTGAATGTCTGTCCTTATTTATTGTTTATGTGTATTTCCACTTGCTTGCTATCATAAATGGTCCTGCCCTGTTCTTTTACAAGCTCCAACATAGGCCCCTTTTAGATTAGGTCATTTTTTGATATACATTGTTTTTTGTGTAATTAAGTAATATAATTCTGGACCCATTAAGATCCCTTTCATAAAACCTTTTCTCTTTACTCAAAATGAGTCCGATTTTAAAATGTACATTAAAATTTTGCCTCCCATCTCCCACGCCCGTCCTCCAGATTTAATTGGAATCTTATCACACTGAACAAAGGATTAGCTGCCAAACACTGATTGTGTGAATATGGAAATTAAGGACATGGAAATGTTGAAGCATCAATAAGCTTAGAGGAAAACTTTTCATGAAGTCAGGAAACTTTTTTCAGTACGCAAATATCAATCGAGTGACAAGTCATAGTCATTATGATTCCTCCGTGATTTACCCAGCCTTCGTCCGACTCTTTCAATTCTTCATTTTTGAAAACAATAGATCCATATTTTTATCTAGGCCAGCAATTTGTTTCTTGAAAACAACCTTTAATTAGAAAAAAAATTCGCAATTTTAAAATCAATTCCAAGATCAATACATGGCACATATATAACATTTGAAATTAAACAAAATCGATAGTCGTTTTTGCAGCAATGATAACAAAAGTAAAGCTAATCAGGGAAATGTATGGGCAATATTAAAGGAACATTATGTAGGATTTAGTCACATCTAGTGGTAAAGTTGCCTGTTAAATGCTAATGGTAAGTGGTCTGTATTTATGTGAAGCTTTATCAAGTCTTGAAAACCCCTCAAAGGGCTTTACAGTACAGTTTATCCTTCACTTCACCCTTCCCCTGTATGGAGGTGAAACTTCAGTTATCATTAAAACTCAAAAGGTGCAGTTTGTCCATTCTAGGCTACTGTAAAAACATGATAATGTGACATGGCAGCCTTGGTCATTTGTCACTTCTAAAAAAATATAACAAATCAATAACATGCTGACATTTTCATGACTTCATAATCACGTAAATATTTTCTTTATTTCCGTTACCCTTAAATGAGCCCTTTAATGTATATTTACATGAGGAGGAAAGTCCTCATGTGGGGGCCGCCGTGTTTTTATAGCAGTAAAAGTAGACGTATCAAACATTTTGGGCATTTTAATGAAGTCGACAACAGGTTCTCCTGCATGCTCAGAAGGGTGGGGGTAAGGTGATGAATACAATATGCATCTTCACCTCTAGATGTCACCAAATCTTACACACTGCACCTTAAAATCTCCAGAATAATTATTCTACATTAAATTTGTATTGGTGAGAATGAAAATAATGTCACCTTAATCTCTCCCTTTTCCGTGTGGCCACAGGGGAAAACAGAGCCAGGGTGAAGATCAAATAAGAAACAGTCTCTCTCTCTCTCTCTCTCTCTCTCTCTCTCTCTCTCTCTCTCCCCTCACACCCTCCCTCTCCCTCACACCCACCCTCTCACACTCACACACCCTCACTCTCTCTCTCTCTCTCTCTCTCTCTCTCTCTCTCTCTCTCTCAATAAAAGCTGGAGGTTGAGTCCTCAATAAGCCACGGTCACATCACTGACACCATCGTTTGGGAAATCCTCAGGGAGGAACGACAGCGAGGGAAGATGGCTGTCACCGTTACCCTGCAGCACCGATTACAAACTAATAACAGGGCTCATTTCCCTCCCCCGGTCCCACAGGACAGGCCTGCGCTGCCGGAGGGTTCGTGGCTAAATCCCGGCAGCAGGAGGCGTGTCGGGCCGTGACCTGACTGATGACGCGGCTCCTTCCGTCTCAGGCGCACTAACACGTAGACGGAGAGACTCACAGTTACACACAGACAGTGTGCAGTTGCAAGACCGTCCGGAGACGACACTCGAGCAGGATGACCCTCGACGTGTCACCGACACCTCGTGTTCATGCAGGTGGTCCACTGGCACATTTACTCATGTTTCAACGCCTCGGGTTTCCTCCTCTGTTCATAAAAAGACTGAAAACCTTGAACTGTTGGGCTTTGAAGAACAAATTCCACGGAAATAAATAATTCATTGGGGCGATAGCCGCTGAGCTATATGAGGTGAAGTAATCAAAACTTGAATCATTTAGAAATAAACTTTTTCAAATTAGTGTTCTTTCCCCCTTCATACCTCAAAATACTGCCAGATGAATTCTATCGGTTAATTTCATCATATCAGACCAACACAATTATTCATTGGCACTGGGTACTGCTTCACCAATTTGTCGAAGATCTCTGTCATGGTTTGCATCTATTTGATTTTGTTATTTTAATTACACTTTTTTTTGGAAATTGTAAAGACATCCTAAAATTTGCAATTTGTCAGATGTCATTAAAGCTTGGTTGAAGCTTAAAGAGTGGTTGGTAAATTGTATAAAGGTCATTCATGAAAAGTAATATAGTAAATAAGAGTTTCATCTACTGGAAAACTAATCAAATATTTAATGGAAAAAACCCAACCAGTCAAAATTCACTGTGAACGGCAGCATGCAATGGTCAGTGAATTGTAGAGCAGTTTCAGAAGGACTCACGAATATTCATTTGATTCAACCGTCCAAATAAAACAATTGTACAAAACACAGTATAAGACTAACGAGGCTCGTTTATTAACAAACATTATAATATGAACAAGTCACAAATAAAGAGAGGACTCGTTTCTGACCGTGTCCAGTGATCAGGCACAGAGGTACCATCTAGATAACATTTGCATTCAGTTTTCATGGCCTTTAGAAACCTGAGCTCGATACAAAATGCTATGAACTCCGCGCCGTACAAATGCATTTCGCACTATACAAAAGGTATAAGAGTGATTATAAATACAATGTATGTACAATTGATGGGAGTGGATTTGTTGAAGTGCTGAGCAGCTTGAAAGGTTTCTGTCCGTACAGTTGCTGCAGACTCAATGTCCATACGTAAATCAACAGAGGCATTAAATGTGTCTCCCGGCAACGGAATAACCCAGCACAGAGAGGAAATCAACAACACCTTAAATCTCTCATACACTCATTTCTATTCCTTTAAATGACGTTTGATATAAATAAAAAGAAGAATAAAAGAAAAAAAGCTTCAATCACACAACATATGTGAACAAAATGTAGGAAGCCATAGAGGATCCTACTTGGTTTGACTCCATCCTGGCTTTCCTTTTGAGGATCACAAGTTGAAGGTCAGAGGTCACTGCAGGAGTCACTAAGAGGGGGCGTCCTCTCCGTGTATAGCTTTATACTTGGACATGTCTTCTGGAAACACTTTGCTGAGCTCTGAGATTAAAAGGCTCTTGAATTTCTGTTGTAAAGAGAACAATAGTGGAGGTGAGTATCATTTTCATTTGTGCTGGGAACTATTTAGTTTGAGTATATTCACATTATAGAGGCTAAGGGCCAATAGGGAGAATAAATCTGCCGTAACTGAATTAACAATTGTAAGAATATAAAATAACTCTCTGTTTTGTGGAGAGCAGAAAAGATTTAAGCAACGTGTCCAAGGGCAGTGCATTTATTATCCAAGAACAAGGACACTGTAAAAGATAGGGGTATCTTTAAAATATGTGTTGAGATGCCTTTATTAGACTTGGTGCAGTGAACCCAATGAACTGAAAACAATATATACTGAGTTATTATTCACTGTGCTGGAGAGAGAAGATTAAACATTGGCTGGGATACAAGATAATATTTTCCTATTCTTAAAAAGTGAGGATTTTTCTTACAACGCATGCTGAGACAAACGCATATCCATTCATTCGACAAAGTATTTTTAAAACAAGTACAAGTGTAACTTCAGCCTCTACAATGTTGCGTTACCGGTCATTTGGAACTCTATTATGTAGTAATCTGAGCATGTGAGCGGAGCAGAGAGAATTCCCGTTGTCACTCGCGGTGCGTTTTTGTGAGTTTGTTTATAGGTATACGTGTGTATGTATATGCATAACACATATATTATCATTGTTTCTCATTAATATTAGTAGTAGCACTATCATAATAATCATCGTCATCATCAGTAATAGTTTGTCTTACTCCATCCCTGTTGTTGTTTTTCTGCTGCAACAACACAATTTCCCCAAATAGGGATGAATCATTTCTGCCAATGTGACACCACTTGGCCACACAACACTCGGAGATGCATCAAGAACAAATCCAGCTTAACGCTTCTGCAATAAGTAAATCACGGACTGCAGAGCGGTGCCGGAGCGGCTATGGACCAGGGCTGCGGGTGAAGCTCCTTGGTTTTGAAATGACCGTTCCGTATGCTCTGTATGTACGAAAGGTATTCAACCACCTTCTAATAATACTTTGCTGCATTTCACCGGAGAAGAATTTTACGCTTCCATGACTAATTGTGAATGATAGCCGCTGGTGTTATCACTTACCGTCATTGTGTCAATCTTCCCTTTGACCTGCTCATTCCTGGCCAAGGCTCTCTCCAGACATTCTTTGGTGTACAGCTGCGGGTTACGACCTTGGTCTATATATCTACAAACACAAGAAGGTATTATAAAACACAGATTAACCATCATAAACCCTATTATCTGGACAGGGTGAGATGACCGAGACACATTTCACATTCCATAACATGAGACGATCAAGATTTACTGAACGATTTTGACCCCACATTATTTAGGGTTTGGTGTGTAGGATTCATAGACATCTAAGTACTCTTCATCTCCTTCTCCCGTTCCAAACATGTACAGGAACACACGGCCCTTCAGGTGTCAGTGAAACCGTAAAGATGTTTAGTTCTTCCATTCTGGGCCATTGTAACAACATGACGGTGCAATATGTCCTTCTCTACAGAGAGGCCCTGCTCCTGTTATGACTATAACATGCAAACTCTAGTATAACGACATTTTGCACATTCAGGTGATCACAAACAATTAAGAACATTAATATAGTTATCATGTATTACATATTGGACATCTCGGAAAGAAATCTAACAAAATTATCCCACACAGTTAATATCTAGCAATCTTTCAATTACATCTATCTTACTTAGAATAGTAGCAACAAGATGAGTCAATCAGCTTTGACAGTTGTTTATTTCTTTTTTCTACAATATATGGATGCCGAATCATGAAAAATATTTAAAATATTAAGTTACTTATAAAATAATGCAAGAAATGTAACAGGGTTTGGGGAATGGGTCAAGGATTTGTTAATTCATAGGAAATTTGAATGGGGTTTGGTGTGGCGTTAACACGCAAGCTACTCATACTCTCTGTTCAACGGTATATGCGTAGAAAGCTGACAAAAACACAAGAATATTATAAACTAAATAGTAAAGAATACAATATGACGCTGAACACGTAAAGCCAGGTATGATAATGGACTCACTCGAAGACCTCCAGCGGCACGTTGACTTCATGGAGCTGCTGACGACACTTCTCGATGTCCTGAAGGCCAGATATTACGTAGTTTCTAGAAATAAAAAGATACAACCAAAATATTTTTTATTTACAGACCGACGTCGTGTGTATGAGAAGTGCCAATAATGACTCACAGCTTCTGGTTGAGCCCTGCCTGGCTGCTGGGCTGGAAGTCGCTGACGATGATTCCCAGCTGTCGGATATTCTCGATGAATTTCTCCAGGTGCTCCTCCAGGTTGTCAAATTTCTCCGCCATTTTGTTTCAACTTCACAACCAAACGCAGAATAGATGGAAATTAGACGGTTTAGAGTGATTATCTTGGTTAAATCGTTGCTGTTTGCTGTGGGCAGGCTATAACACGACAGCCGCTACAACGAAGTGCTTTGCGGCAACTGGAAGCCAATCAAGTGGGAGTACTGCTCTGCTGCCTAGGTAACGGCCAATGAGAGGCCGTCGTCAGGCAAAACAAATTGTCGTGATGCTGGTCGAGTGGAGGTTCCTTTGTGAGGAGTGAAGAGTGAGTTGAACTCAGAAAAGCAGAGCAACGATGACTCAACTACATCTCCAACGGAATCTAATGATTATATTTATACACTACCACAGCAGACTACTTCAGTTCCTTATGAAAAACGTCCCCGGTTTGAATAACCACTGCAATTGTACTGATATTATTCATAAGTAAATAGTAAATATCCTAAACAGACCCACATTAATAAAGTGCAATGTTATTTTGAAGTATGAATCCAGTCACACTATATTACAACTGCATGTGGTAGTAAATTGTGCTACTTTTGGCTAAATCCACCCTGACAGAAGTCATCCTGCAAATATCACAGACCTCGTTGCTCTGCACTCAGTTCATCATTAACAAAATGTATAACCTAATCTATTATATAGTATTAGTGGTGCAGTGTGGGATACAGTGACATCCAGTGGTGACGTAGCATGTTGTAGCTGAAAAACATGGTGATGCAACATGGCAGCCTCAGTAGACAACCCACTGACAAAAATATAAAGGGTTTGTTTTGACATACTGAAAATGACAATTCACATACTGAGGTGAAATATTCATATTAAGATCTAATGTTATATGTATGTCAGGTAAAATGAAATCCTATACACTCGACCTTTAATAACCGCTGCATGGTGTCACTGGTGTGGTGGAGTTTGTCTTGTTTTTTCTTTTTCTTCCTGTTGCTCAGTTGGTTCTACAGGCTAACATGACAATTGCATTGATCTTTGTTATCAATATTATCCTTTCAGTTTCAAATCTACTGCTTCCTCGTGTGTTCTTTGGGGCTAACAGTTGAAGTTTACCCGACTAATCAAATATTGAAGTAATTCTGTAACTCTTTCCTTTTCCTTTTCCCTGTCTATTCATGTAAAGCTCTTACAAGAACAACCATAGAGAAAGTGAAAGTGTGTGTGTCACTAACACAGGTTAGATTGCCCTGACCGGCCTGTGTCTTCTGTTTGCACAGAAACATCAAGCTGCTCAGAGTAAGCCTACAAATGCAGACAGGAAGTACGAAATGAGCTTTCAAAATATGCCCAATTGTGGGAATGTAAACATACCGAGTGGACAAACCGTCCATTTCATCTAAAATACTCCGTTTTTGAGTTCAAAGGTATTTTGTTGGACAGCTGGAATTTCATATTTGTCTTTTGAATACAAATCAATCCTTGGCAAATCGTTTCAGTGTAGCGTCCAACATGTATAAATCAGATAATAAAAATAAAAAAATCAAAGGCACACTCCTCTCTTTAAAGGCACACAAAGTACCCTTTACAACAAGGCACAGAAATTAAAGTCATCACTCATAGTAAACAGACCATATAGATACAAAATCTTTGAGGAAAACTAATAGAAAAATATCCAGATAAACATCTCGACATATAAACCTGTTACTTTCCCATGTCGCGACCTTCTCAGCAAATCTCTTCTGGAACCAGTCCTCTGACCAGAAGTGTGGCCTAATAGATGGTCAGTGACTCGCACCAGAACATCTCCAGGTTGCCATCATCAAATCAGGTATTCCTCTTTTTTATTATTATTATTATCTGTCACTGCTGGGTGCTATTAGAATAAAGATATTTACCGGGCAATAATAGTGAAACACTCGAGATCATTTCATATGGTTCAAGCCTATGACGCATCCCCCAGGGGCCTGAACGCAAAACCGTGGGTTTCCTCCTCTCCGGCGGCTTTTATTTTGAAATGGACCGGATGCGCCCACACACACACACACACACACACACACACACACACACACACACA
>JAFBJT010091867.1:0-46519 GCA_016785325.1 Chascanopsetta lugubris | reverse complement strand
GGGGGGGGGGGGGGGGGGGGGGTTGCGTGATTTTCTCAAATTATATATATATTTTTTATTCTTAAAGTTGAGAATTAGTTTATGTTCAGTCAGTGTCAATGAAGATTCATTTTTCAATTTTTATTAAAAATAAGATTAAACAAAATAAAAAAATGTGTGTCAGCGATATTTGATATGAAATAAGACGTTTGTATATTGATTTTCTCCATAAGATATTGATTCCTGCGATGATGATGATGATGATGATGATGATGATGAATAACAATAATGATAATGATAATGATAATTATAACAATAACAACAACAACAACAACAACAACAACAACAATAATAATAATAATAATAATAATAATAATAATAATAATAATAATAATAACAACAACAACAACAATAATGATAATAATAAGAAAGTCTAATTACAGGTTTATATTTATTCCAGTTTTACCTTTAACTCTTATTTTTTTCAGGTCGACATGTGTCTCAGTTGGAAAATACACAGTGACTCTTTAATGTATTTTCTTGCTTACTCAGCACCTGATCTGATTGAAAAAGTAAACCTATAATATGCACAAAAACACATTCACCACAATATCACACAATGTTGTGTTTTATCAAATTATTTAATAAAAGAGAAAATATCTATTCCTCTCACTGCAAAATTCAGTAAATATATGTCTGATTCAAAAGTGTAATGAGACCCACCATTAAAATATATAAATATAAGACTAAAGTTTTCCACCAACTTTATGTGCAAGTGTTCCTCAGGTGCTGTGTGGCCCTGCACTAACCTTTCTGCTGGTTCTTACTCGACTAACCCCACCTAGTGGCGAACGTGTCTCATTAAAAAGAAAACCCTTGTGGCCCATAAAAAGATGGAAGATAAGGGTCAGAGCTGGTGATTAGAGCCTATCTTAGATTGAGTATGTTATATAAACTTTTTCAGCTAATGAACCAATTACATGACTCAATTTGATGTCCTAAAATCTATTAAATAGATACATTAAAAATAAATTCAATTACAGGGCTCCAACAGAAAAATTGTAGTAATTGTCAATATAGCTCTTGTATGTATTATTTATTGTCTATCAGTGCGTGGAAGTAATCTTAATGTTTATCCCTAATTGATGATATATTTAGGATGAATTACAAATGCTTTTTATTGTTTTGTTAACTATTTCAGTGAAATCCTCCAACCTGTTTTTACAAAATGAAATTCCAGCAGTTTCTTTTTAAAGCCCAATTAAAAACAACAGAACATGTGTTAACCCAGAACAAGTGAACCCTGCCTACACCTGCATTTAAATCCGTCTCACATGTTGAACCAGCAGTACAGAACTCATTAGATCCTTGTCCAGAATGATATGAATTGTTGAATGAGGCATTCTAATTGATTTATAGTACAAAGACCCATGTAGTCTCTGTCTGTGTCTCTCTCCCTTTCTCCCTCTCTTTATGTGACGTGAGACTTACAGCAGCAGCAGCAGCATGTGTGGTGAACCACTTATAAAGTGTTTCTAAATTCCCCCTTCTGCCATCCGAGGGTGTTTCCGTGACACAGGGTACCAAGAAAGCACTTCCATGTTTTAAATGTCTGCATGCACCCACATCCACACACACACACACACACACACACACACACACACACAACACACACACACACACACACACACACCCACACACACACACACACACACACACACTGTCACTGGTGTTTGGGGGCATGTGATTAATGTGTATCACATGCAGAAAGAAGGCGAGACAAAGGTACCTACAAAGAACTGTTAAGAGGAGAAACCCCTTAACTCTATATATACTTAAATGTATATAGGTCACCTAAATGATCTCTTTGTGTATATACGCATATTATTATTTTGTGTGACTTTTGGAAGAGAGAAAGCCCTAAAGGAATTGACTTCATGGTCATAATCCATAAGATAAATGTCTTAAATTGACCATTTAAAAGTCTTATAATTTCTTAGATGTGGGAAATCGTTTTTGTAAAAAAAGGAAAAGGAAAAAAAATGCCATTTCCTTTTCATATTTTTCAATTTGCAGTATTAATCATTTAGTGATATCTTGTAGTGGGGTTTAGTATTGCAGCCTCACCTCCTCCTTACCTCACCCTCCCCACTCTTTCAAAACAAGTAGTGGATCCAACATCCCTTAGTGAGCATTAAGATGTACTCATCAATTATGTACAAACATGGTGGTGCAGCACAGCATCCTCCACGGATGTTAAGGGGTTTATTATAGTTTATAGTACTGAAAACAATATATTTTTATTCATATTTGATCAATATCAATATGATTCTTCTATATCTCGAAACTGCCAGTAAAAATGACCGTAAAAATGCAAACATAGCCCTATTCACAAAAGGCTGAGTCACTATTAAAGTTAAAAACATTTTGAAGATTGAAATAGAGATGGATATTTGGTCTTGATTCAAAACATTTCCCCATCTAACCTGAACCATGTACTGTTGACATGGGAGTTAAACAATAATAAGTTGCCTGCTAAGACAAACTCAGGGCAACAAAACAGTGGGATGCTGCCCTGCACTTTTTCCTCCTCAGACGTCACTTCCTCCCTCCTCTCTCGCTTCCATCTTGCTCCCCGCATGTGTCTGCTGTTAGTTTACAGGTCAGTGAGGAGCTTTAAATACCTTCTTCCCTGCACTGTTTCCCCCACAACCGACGACAAGAGGTAAACGGAAGCCTTTTCTTGCTCGATGGCTGAGCTCTGCCGGGGTTTGACGCTAATCTCACAGATGGTTGTGTGTGGCTGCGACTGACAGGCCGTCCGCTCCACAGGCTCCACTGCTAGCTTCGGATGCTAACTGGTGTTAGCCTTCGAGTTTGAGCGTAGAAAGAGCCAAAACCACACCTTGTCCCGGTGCCGTGGTTGGCTCTATTAGTCCGCGAATGGTAGCTGACACCAGACCTGGCGTTAGCTTCAGTGCTGTGTGTTCATTGTGTTTGTATCTCTTTAGCACGTTGTGTGTTTTAGCTTCCCTTACCTGTTGTCCATAACAGACAAATTAGTGCTAATTAAAGTAGTTTGACTGTGAATGTGACAGCAACTTTCTCACTTGTGCTTTAAACTGCCCACTTGTATTAACTTTTATTTTCACATTCACACTGTGTTTTGAGTGTGTGTATACTGTCTAATCATGGTCTTCCTCATTTTTCCCATTTGTTTACATCTTGCAAGTCTTGTCAGTTTCAGGCCTTTTAGCCTATTAACTTACTTTTTAAAGTGTCAACATCTATAATGTAATAATTCATACATTCACCAGGTTCTGTTTACGATTAGTCAATTTGACTTGTAGCTGTTGCATGAAGTTTCTTTCATTCTATTTAGGTCTCATATTCTATTAGACTGAATTAATGTCACATTTCCTGGCTCATCAGATGTTCTTCTGTTCCCAGCCACCACCGGTTCCCAGGTCCTAACCTCTCACACGTCGCGACTTCCTGTTTTATTAACAGCATAGTCGAGTGGTCACTGAGATCGGAGTGAATGAACTTGAGCTGGTCCCTGTGGACACATGCCAAAGAGTGAATGAGTTCAGTTGTAAACAGTGGGCTAGCTAAGAAGCAACAGCACTCCAGGAGATCACTGTTGATATTAGTTTAGGACGCTAACATCATGTATGTTTTTATCCTGTTTGCACAGATGAAAGAAGCAATTATGAATCAAGAAAAACTTGCTAAATTGCAGGCACAAGTCCGCATCGGCGGCAAGGTAATAAATATATAATAGATATTATAACTGTGTCTTTTGTTTGTGAACACAATTGTCAGAGGTGACCCGTCCCTAGAGGGACTTAATGTGTGTGCAATGTACTCACACAGATAGATGCTAATAATGCTTTTTATGAATGTGTGCTCAGGGGAGCGCCCGCAGAAAGAAGAAGGTCGTGCACAGAACAGCAACCGCAGATGACAAGAAACTCCAGTTCTCTTTAAAGAAACTTGGTGTCAATAACATCTCCGGTATTGAAGAGGTAATCCTCAACCTTTGTCACACCGTCACGTCTCATTGAAATTTCAGGCGTTTTTGCTTATTTTGTTTCTTTCAACGTGTTTCAGGTTAATATGTTCACAAATCAGGGAACAGTCATCCACTTCAACAACCCCAAAGTGCAGGCCTCCCTGGCTGCCAACACCTTCACCATCACTGGCCACGCCGAGACCAAGCAGCTGACGGAGATGCTGCCGGGCATCCTGAACCAGCTGGGAGCCGACAGCTTGACGAGTCTCAGGAGACTCGCTGAGGCTCTGCCCAAACAGGGTCAGTGACCTATGACACTAAGGACTAAGACACAGCCAAACTGCTGACATCATTGTCTGAAACCGTCGAGTCTGCTAGGGACACGTCCGCAGTTGTTGTGCTTAAACTGGAGTTTGGAAACACCTCTGGTTGATGATAGTGTGTCTTACTACACGTTCATTCTTGTACTTCCTGTTTGGTCAGACTCACTCAGTTTCTCACTGACCGTTTCCTCTCTCACAGCTGCAGATGGAAAAGCACCGATTGCGACAGTAGAGGAAGAAGACGACGATGTTCCAGGTGAGTGTGAACACACCACCCCCCCCCCCCCCCCCCCCCCCAGGTTTCTTTATTCCAGGGTTTGTGAACTGCACTTCATTGTTTACAATATCTACAGAACAAGTTTGCTTTTGCTTTGTGAGAAAATGGAGCGAACACATGAGGTTGTAGTTAAAACACACACTCACTTTTCTCGCATGTGTAACAAACCATTATCCAGCAGTAGAAAGGTTCAAAGCCTAATGACTTACAGTGAACAGCCATCAGCATCACACCATTACTGGCATTAGGTTTCCTTTCTGTTCCTCCTGTGAGGGTGTGTGTGGGTGTGTTTACTCAGAACTTTGAATAGTTTCCATTTGAACCTTCAACCTTTTAAGAGCGAGAAAGAGGCAGATTTAATTTCAGCCAAATTCATTGATGCATTACACCGTCAGTTGTACAGCTGCTTTCAAGATCTCAATGGGTCATGTGTCGAGCACATTGGAGTGGGAAAGATATGCAAATCAGCGGGGTTGCTTTCCTCCGGGGATCATGTTCCAGATAAATGCATTTTTCCTGAACTGTGCTCTGGCACCTCTGAGACTCATTTTGACTTCAATCAACTCGAATCTCTTTTGTTGTTTCAGATCTGGTGGAGAATTTCGATGAAGCGTCCAAGGATGAAGCTAACTAGAGGAAACGGGGACATCCTGGAGTGTCGATACTTGACAGGACCATGTGAGCACAAGATGTTTTCATGTCTATTATTCGAAGTGGAAAGTGAATAAAGTACCCGAGGGAAGATGTTTAATCCATCGACCTCTGGCTGTCAGCGTTCTGTAATACGTGCAACACCTGAACACATTACTTATGTGCTCTTATGTGAATTATTTGAGTCATTTTCTAGATTAGTACACTGAAGTATTAAACGCAGGGTAGCAGTATTTAAGTGTAAGGTATTTTAGGACTCATTCCACCTCTTCTCCATCACCAGACTCTTCACATGCTTGTTGTGCTCTGTGGTCCAGTTGGGAGTGAGATTGTGTATAAAATGTTAGTGTTTCAGGCTCCTGCTGTACATCTGTTTCCTCCATGTTACTGAACCTTAATTCTTTGTGGCCTCGCTAAAAACAAATCCACCGCATCTTGAATAAACCTTTGCTACTGTCAACAAATACGAATTTGGTTTTCTTCATCCAGGTACGAGTCCATTTTAAAAAGATCTTTTATTAAATAACAGTTTCATTGCAGCAGTTGAAAACATTGACCGTTTTTAGTTACATTTGGATAAATACTATAACAGAACAATGGTTCATGACTGAGTGTTACGATTGATGACTGTTATAAAACACAAACAGCGTTACACTGTGGTAAACAGAAGCACAATGACCACGTTGCACTTATTATAATAAAACATCAGGGCATTACTTTACTACATAGAGAAAGAAAACAGAGCTAAATCAACATGGCTATTCAATCACATTTCAAAAAATAATTAATAATCCAAATAAATAAAATACAAACAACACGGATGTTTAGTCAACAAAGAGCATCACTGAAATACTTCAACACCACGTGTGTTTCAGTCTGTGAGATCTGAAACTGGCAGGGGTGTAACATGATTGTCCAGACTCCAGTGATGTTTCCCACTTCACTCTCTGATTCCCATCAGTAACTTCAGTAAATGGGCCTCCATCACCTGTTGAACTAAACATCGAAATACATTGGGTAGAATGAAAATCAAATATTTGATATTGCATTATATATGTATCCCTTAACTTACCATTCCTGTGGCCCATGGCCACCGCCATGTCCATCGCATTGAATCCGGAGTCGGACTCGATGGTAGGATCAGCACCGTTCTCTGGAAAGCAAATGAACACAGCATTAATATCATTGACTTACTGTAAAGTAATCTTTATAAGATATCTTATCTTTCACCTCTTTCATGCTACTTCTCGTTTGGGTCAGATTAGCACTCACCTAGCAGGATTTCCACACAGCGCACGTGGTTGCCGTGGACAGCGTACAACAGAGGGGCTCCTCCATTCTGAAACCCATAGAAGCAACTTTGAAATTTCTCTTGCAAATCATTTTACTGTCACTTGAAGGAGGTCCAGTAGAAAGAAATCAAATTCCAGTGTTAATATTACCCAGTCATATTCGTTTACATCAACCCCACAGTCTATGAGCATCTTTACGATATCTGTGTATCCCTTACTGCAGGCCAACGACAACGCGCTCTCCCTCCCTTTGGCCAGGAGGTTAGGGTCAGCACCCTGTGGGGAATAATAATAATAATGACACAGTATGAAAACAAGATGATAAAATTATAGAATTATTAGATGTTATGAATATAGGACGAAAATGTTTCCATACATTCTGTAGCAGAAACTCAACAACAGCTATTTGCCCGTGTGCAGCCGCCCACATCAGGGGGGTGAAGCCTTCCTCGTCTTGGAGATTTATCACAGTCTCTATTGATACAACAAATAAACCAAACATCACTACATATACGCAACACAGCATCTATACACTTTCTCTTACTAAGCACATCATGACACTACCTTGTTCAATCCTGCTGGCTAGAAACACCATCTCTCCTTGGGCTGCCAGCTGATGGATGGACAAAGCTGAGAGGGAATACATGTATATGTTGTTTATCATCTTAGCAACATGATAGAAATATTTCAACATAAGAAATCAACACAACAATGTTACTTACAGTGTACCAGAAGTGGTGTGGAGGACACCTCATTGCCACGGTGCTTGTTGGTGAGGGTGGTTGACTGTTTAATGGGTGAGAAATGCTTGGTGGTGGATGGTGTGTAAACATGGCGGACCT
The DNA here is from genome assembly GCA_016785325.1 of Chascanopsetta lugubris. Taxonomy (NCBI): domain Eukaryota; kingdom Metazoa; phylum Chordata; class Actinopteri; order Pleuronectiformes; family Bothidae; genus Chascanopsetta; species Chascanopsetta lugubris. The sequence goes on along the minus strand of JAFBJT010091867.1, from coordinate 39,140 downwards.
GTATCCCTGGAGAGGGCGAGGTCTGGATATTGCACTCAGCTGAAGGAGAGAGATAGATTTTGTAGAAGTGAAAGACATTTCCACTGGATAGCAATCACATTAAAATGATAAATTCCTCCTCTTGCTCACCTTTGAATAAAACAGAAGCCACCTCCAGGTCGGAGTTCACCTGGTCCTGGATGTTCTTGCTCTCCTCCTCATTCAGAGACTTGACAAACCTGGAGCAGACGTTCATGTCGAAGCGATTGGGCAGGATGAACTTGATGCCCATGGCCACGTTTTGAGTGCCCTGCTCGTCCGGGCTTGCCCCCTCGGTCTTGATGGTGCTGAGGTCTGGCATCACGCAGATCCCCTCCATGTCCTCGCTCACCAGGGAACACTCTGCTGTCCCATCCGGGAGCGACACTGTGGTGCTGTCCATCCTCTGATCTCTCACTGAGCTGTCACACCGAGGTTACACTGAAGCTGCTGAGAGCCTGAAATAAAGGTCCAGTGTGTACCATTTTAAATTAAGTATTTCATTTCTATTCTCAGAAATGGAACACAAAAACATTATACTGGTATTTTAGTGAGGGTGTGGTGTGTAAGGCATACTTAATACTCCTCTGTATACATCAATAGATGATTTCAATACCCCCAAATGATCAGCTGCAATACTAATCTTATACACCACACCTCTAAATCCGAATACATCTCAAGCAGCCACTTTCCCATTTCCCATCTCAGTCAGCACCTCAGAACTCTACACTCAACAGATGCTTAGCTACACATAACAGAACGTTCTCTTAAATTCTGATAAGCTGTCAGTTAGCATGCTAGCTGTAGCTCATGTAACCTTACATCACTAACACAAGCACACAAACTTAGACAAATACATGATAACGGTGACACAGCTTACGCCTTTGGAGGTCTGAGAACTCACTCCACTTTGAATAGAAAACACAACTCACTGTGTAAATCATTGTTTTCCCTCTGATACACTCATTTCTGTCCAGTCGTTGTTTATGAAAATGTACGCATGCGCAGATGGTGGCGTACACAAAGGCGTGCATCCACGTTTAACACCCCCTCCCCGTTCTTTTTGTTATTGGTAACATATATTTTTCTCCAATGCATTTTTGATGACAGAGATAAATGGTTTTATTTAGACGTTAAATGTGATTATGTCGAGTTTAAATAAAAACAATGTGTTTCGAATTTGTACTGTGCTCCACCTGTGAACTGAAGCGGAACAGCAGCAGCTGCGGCACAGACCGGAAGGGTGAGGGAGGAGCACCACATGAGCTCAGCTGCTGCTGCAGCTCCTTCCGGGGCGGAGACCAGAGGGAGCAAACCAACCCGCCGTATCAGTGACGTTAGTTGCCGCCAAACTTTAAACTACACAAAGCTTTCTGCTTCTTTGTCGTCGCCTCCTGCTGCAGCTGCTCTGTTTGACTTCAACCCGCGACCAACACCTATTTATTCACCGATAACAACAACAACATGTTTTTCACTCCGAAGAGACGCTGTCCGAACTCACCCGACGATTCAATGAACGACTCAATGGAGAAAAGGATCAGGCGGATTTCCGTGGAGGGAAACATCGGTGAGAGCACAACACAATAACGTCTTATATTTAAACATAACTTTTCATTTGTAATAACTGTCTTTTACTTAAATCTGTCTCTATGTGTGTGACATTGTTGTCTTCCTGATTGTTTATCAATATATTTCCTGGTAGTGAAATTTGCCGCCATTAGCCACATGCTTTTGTTTTTAAAAACCACCAACTGATACACCTGCAGCATGCATGTAAATATTTTTTATAAATTACCGTTACGTGTTGGATGACAGCATTTCATTGCATGTTGTTGTTATGTTGTAGCGGCTGGTAAATCCACCTTTTTGCGCCTATTGGAGCAGGAGAGCACGGACTGGGAGGTAGTACCCGAGCCCATCGCCAGGTGGTGCAACGTCCAAACAAACACCAGTGACTTTGAGGTATACGTCCACTTCTGTAGTTTTATGTTGTGAATGTTTTGTGTCATTTATTTTAACATGTTTACAGATTTATTGGGAAAAAACTCTACCATCATCTAATTAATTTATACAGCAATAATTTGACACATGTATGTAAATGCTTGCTTCTATGCATAACTAGCATTTGTAATGTTTCTGTTATAATTAATGATTTACACAACATGTTCTCAGTCTAAGATAATGGATTATTTTAAATGTATTAATTAATGTAAGGAGGAGTGTAATTCCGCTCAGACACTGCACAGGTTCAGAATGGTCATCTCTATTTAGAATGCAGCTGCCATCGGTCCTTATGTCAGCACTGGTCACCCAGAGCGCGCACACACACACACACACACACACACACACATACACATGGTCCCACTGTGGACAGATGAACATGCCATCATCATAGCAAACATTTCTAACCTCCCACACAGCTGCAGGCCTGAAACCTCACCCTCCCTGCCTTATTACCTTAGGTCCCACATACTCGTATACAAATATTTGTACGGCATTACACTTGAATACATTGTCATGTGCATATTTAAAATTGTTTCATATTTGAAGTTTTGTACAAATGTCACGAGAAACGTATAACTATGCAATAAGAATAATGATAGAATTTGATTTACATTGGCTTGTTCCTCTTTTCTGCTGTTTTCTGATGCTATATTCGTCCCCACTGGTTTTACCATCACTCTCACTTGTCAGATGAGGAAGTGGATTTGAATGAATCTGTGATATTTAAACACAATCCTCGGCTGAACTCTGCAGAATGGGATTAACAGGTCAACGAGAAAAACACGAAGCATTATCACTTGAAATGTCAACTCAGATTTTGTTTGTGGTTCACACAGATTTGTCTACAGATGTCAAGCAGCCACTATAAATAAGTGCAAATGCCAAGTAGTGAACTTTGGTTATGACATGTATCATGCATGTCAAATATTTTTTACTGTGTACAATATAACTAAGTGCACATTTTCATTTGTGCACCAGGAGCTGACTTCCTCTCAGAAGAGCGGCGGGAACGTGTTGCAGTTGATGTATGAGAAACCGGAGAGGTGGGCGTACACCTTCCAAAGCTACGCCTGCATCAGCAGGGTGCGCGCGCAGATCAAATCGGCCAATGGGAAGCTGCGGGAGGTGGAGAACCCTGTGCAGTTCTTCGAACGCTCCATCTACAGCGACAGGTGATGAAAGTGAGACTAAACTGCGTTTAAACCAGAGAATGATTTAATTTTGCCTCACTTATCATTCTTATCTTTTGACTGATATCTCAGATACATCTTTGCTGCCAACCTGTATGAGAGCGAGTGTCTGAATGAGACTGAGTGGTCTGTGTACCAGGACTGGCACAGCTGGCTCCACTCTCAGTTTGGAAAACACATTGAGCTGGATGGCATCATCTACCTGAGAGCTTTACCTGAGGTACCTCACCTCGCTCTGATTGGCTGCTTTAACTGCAATGTCTTTCGATCATGTTCCACACATGCATAAGCGGCACAGATTCCAGGCCTGTCCACTAAATGTCCAGTTCAGACACATTACACAGTATTATGGCTGCTGTTTTTTTATTTTTTATTATTATTATTTGTGTGCATAGAAATGTTTACAACGACTGCACCTGAGGGGCAGAGAGGAGGAGCAGGACATCCCTCTGGAGTATCTGGAGAAGCTGCACTTCAAGCACGAGAGCTGGCTGCAGCACAGGACCATGAGGTCAGCAAACACGGACTCTGATGATCACATGATGTGACCAGCATTGTTTGTGTTTAGTTTCCTTTGCTCTGTTTGTAAAACCTCTTCATGCACAATTCAAATTATTGCTTGTGTTTCCTGGTTCTGATGAACATGTCCTTCTTCCTCTCTTGCCCTCACAGTATGGAGTATGACTATCTCAGTGAAGTGCCGATTCTGACCATAGACGTGAATGAGGAATTCAAAGAAAACAATAACAAGGGAGCCGACATGATGGAGAAGGTGAGTGAGAGTTAAAGACGTTTTAAAGATTCCCAAAATGGTCTTACTATGCCACAGAATTCCTCTGCACTCCTTTACTACCACAGATGCAGATATTAGCCTGATGGCATTGCTGCCATGTTTTTATAAAAGCGCTGAATTGACAAAATAAAGACCTTTTTAGATTTTTGAAAGGGTAAATAAATAAAATCACAATAATTTAATGTCAGTACTTTACTGCCCCTATTACAATCAAAATCTACTACTTAAATTTCATTTATTTCTTCTCACATTTCTTTTATTTATTTGTTTAAAAAAATCATTTTTATTCATTGTATTTATTTATCTTAAATCCACATTTTAATTACCAAGGACAAATATATTTATATATATATATATATATATATATATATGTGTGTATGTGTAAATGTATATGTATATGTATATATAAAAACATTCTAGCTTTTTATGCATATGTGACCCCCCACCCGCACCCCCACTGAGACAGGCCACCCACATGCACCTTGGTTTCACGAATGGTAGTGAGGCCTGAAGAGCTGCTTATGTAGCAGTTTCATGTTGGGGGTAAACACAGCTGCCCTTTCAGGTTTCACTTCCATTCAAATGTCTCCATAAGAAATGGCTCACGACGCCTCACACAGATAATGTAAACAGACTTGTTATCCTGGTGTCTCACCCAGGACGAACTCTGAGAGTTTCTCTTAACTTTACTCCATTAACGCTTCTCCTGCCTTTTCAGGTGAAAGAGTTCCTGAGCACGTTGTGAAGATGCAGCCTGAATTTTTAAGAGGAAACTATAGACAGAGGATATTTTTTCATGCAATGAAATTCTTTTTTCTACTTCTTTGAACATAAATTTGGCCTTGGGTATTTTAAAAATACATGTATGACTTCGATTGTTTTGCCTTAGTGTATTTATGAATTTTAGTGTGTTTGTATAAGAATGTATGTATGTTGGTTTTATCACATGTCAATAAACTTGACTTTTACTCATTTTGAGTGATCTGATTCTTTCATAGATGTCAAGGTCAGTTTATCCCCAGCAGGTGGCGATAGTCTCTACACTGCCTCCTCAGATATGGGATTTACAGAAGGCTTCCTCAGATAGATGCAGCAATTTTAACCTTAATACCTTTTTAGCAAAGAGTCGGACTATCACTGCATGCAATCTGCTGGATGTGTACATCACACCAAAATGCAAACAAGTGTTTTAAAGGTCCAGTGGGTAAGGTTTCGGTGCCACTTCTCTGGGCAGAAATTGAACACGTGTTGCACCACCATGTTTTTACAGAAGCCCAGAATGGACAAATGAAACACCTAACAACCACCGTTCAAAGCAATTGTGGCAGAAGTGACCTAACGAACATACAATGCTCTGGTGCCGGCGGATCGTCCTGCTATGCAGCCTCAGACGGTAGCTGACCTTCCTGTTGTGGGGTGAAGCTCGGGTAGAATGATCAGCTCCCATGTGGGAAAATACTTCATCATACACACAGAGTGAGTAAATCTGTGGCTCTGGTTCAGGAAGAAACATTTCAACTGGGCCCCAAAATGCAGGGGACAGACCCAGTTGTGTCTGCCTTTACACCCACTGACCCCTGGGCTATAATAATAAATGTGATTAATCAATAAAAAGATACATTATTGGACTGCACTCTTAATATTCTTGAGTGGATCCTATCTTCAGAGGCCGCCATGTTGCTCGGCCATGTTTCTATTGGGACCATCTAACATTCTCCCTCATACCCTGGAAAAGTCAGGGTGGGGTGAGAGATATTCTGTAAATGTTATACATTCCTTCACACTGCACCTTTAAAAGTAATCAATCAAAAAGAAAAAAAGTAAATATCCACCAGAAACCAGGTAGGATGTGCACAAAGATACTCCTACATGGACCACAAACTGTAATTCTATACATTATATGTATATATGTATATGTCACACAAAATTGTAAATATTTTTTTAATTCATTACTTTTATTTTTTTATCTTTATTATTATTATTATTATTATTATTATTATTATTATTATTATTATTATTATTAGTTTCATTATCATTATCTATCTTCAATGAGTATATTTGACTTTATTACCCGGGACACTTTCCCTCAGGCAATCCCCCCGCCTCCATCCCTCCCCTCCTCCTTTTCCTTGTGACGTCATGCAGGAGGAGGGATGACACTTTAAATATGGAGTGGGACACGCCGCGCCTTCTTAGACTCCTCACACGTCTCCACGGACACATACACACGCACAGATACCCAGGAGTTTCGTCTCTGTCCGGGATGTTACGTGACCTCGACCTGAGTGGGTCCAGAGCGACATGAGGAGCGACTCCCCCACGCATGTCACTCTCTCTCGAAGAAGAAGAAGAAGAAGAAGAAGAAGAATTCACAGCTGGGAGAAGAGATAAGAGACGTGGTGCCACGACTGCGCTTTGTTGACTGAGTGGAAGCAAACTCGAAAGAAGTGATCAAGACCCGCGCGTATAGAGAGGATAAGGAGCGGGTTTCGAACCTATGTCCGTCACCATGAGCTCCGACAAGAGCAAGTAAGTTCTTCTTCTTCTCCTTAATGGAAACTTTCCCTGTCGGGGTGAGACTCTGTTCCTTTGCGCCACTTCCTGTCCAGGTGAGGACGCAGAGACCAGGTGAGTTTCCTCTGCGTAAAACGAATTTATGTCTAACCACATTCCTTTGTATACTCTATAAAGTTATTATTTAATCGCTTTCCGTGCCACCACCCGAGCCACCGTAGGCTCCTCAGCTCCTGTAATCTTTCCTTTCCACGAAACTGTCAGTATCGATTAGGGCAGAGACGCGCAGCCATGAGCCGGACTCTCTTTACCAAGTCCTGCGGCACAGCTTCATGGGTTAAGGCGTGCGCCTGCATGCGAGGGTGGGTGCGCCCTCCCGCCTCCACCGCACCACCCTTGACCATCTGGTAGTGGATGAGCTGACACCTCCAAAAATGAAAAAAAACTTACAACGTGCCACATGTTCCACATTGCGCAATGACACACAGGCTTTGTGGACGCAACACGGAAACCCACGTGTGTGTGCGCGTGCGTGCACGTACGTGTGTGTCCATCATCTGGGCATGAGTAAGTCAGCGTCACATCAAGTGCAGTCACAGGGAGTGGCAGCTCACCCACCTCCACCTTGACCCAGAGTGACCTTAAGCAGTGACCTTTAGTCCCCTCACTGTAGACCAGGAGAGGGGAAGGTGGGACAATGGGGCGGGGCTATTATATTACCTTGGGGCCCCGCCCCCACATGAGATTGTTGCCCAGGGCCAAACAAACTTTGTTACATCATGACCTGGTGTTATCAGGAAGTGATTGAAAACATGGCATGTAGTCCAGTAACAGTACTACAGCAAGTACCCTCACTGTGAATAGTGCATGTAAACAATGGATGAATAAATAAACACATCTCTTGTCAGTCCACAACTCGTTTAAAGGTGCAGTGTGTAAGATTGTGGTCATGTTTGTCACTTCTAAAAATAATGCACAACAATTACATACTGGCTTTTCGATGAATTTATAATCGCTGACTTGTATTGTATTGTTTCCATTCATTTTAAATGAGCCCATTCATTTATATTCACGTGAGGAGCAGGTCCTCTCTACTGGGGCCGCCATGTTTTTACAGTAGTAAAAGTGGACGTACTAAACTTCTTTAATGACAACTGAAGTCTACCATAGGTTCTCCTGCATGTTCAGAAGCGTGAGGGCGAGGTGATGGATACAACATGCAACTTCACCTCTAGATGTCACCAAATCATACACACTGCGCTTTTAACTCTTAATCCCCAGCATTAATCGTGCACCTTTTCAGGGCCCCACATCGACCCATCACAAGGGCCCCTCCAGTCTAATTCCAATAGCCAGGTGTGCTCGGATCTCCAGAGACAATGGATGTGACAAAGCGACAGGTTGATGCCTCATTGTTGCAGGTGGTGAAACCACAGGGCTGCTGCAATGGAGGAATGTCTGTCTGCTCCCTCACCCCCTCCCTCTCTCTCTCTTTGTGTTGACTGATGCACTGTGCAATCACACTTCAGTCTATTTCCTCGTCCCCTCTTAAAGGTTGTTGGTGGAGTTTCCATATGCCAGAGCATCAGCTATTCCCTGCTGGGAAATTACACAAGTGATGATGATGATGATGATGATGGATGGATGGCAGGTCGTCCTTGGTTCCCTCTCTCTGACCGGCTATTTGAATGTCATGATGTCGCAGACAGGAAGTGCGGCGGGTCATCCACTACCCAGAAGGTCACTGGTCAGATCCCATGTGCCCAAGAGTCCTCAAGCAAGATATTGATTACCCTTTGATGTGATAGAGACCGTGCGGCACTGACGAAATACAACTTATAGAGCACTCAGATAATTTAACACCATACACAAACAATTCAGTCAAATTTGTCTTTATTATTTATCAAATCACCCAATTACTCATAATATTCACCCAAATATTTTTTTTTAAAACAAGTATATGCTTTTTCTTTGTTTACAGCTCAAAAAAACAAATTGTTATTTTTTTTTAAACAGTGTTTCTCTTCTCTTGTTGCTCACTTCCTGCCAGGCCTGAAATATGTCAACAAAGATATCATCCCATCACTCACAGGTGGATTATAGCCTATTATAGGCATTGTGTTGGAGAGCGGTCTCCTATCATATTTAATTTTCCAGTTATTTGTTTTCTTCTCCATTGTTTACTATTTGCACTCCCATAAAAAACAAGTTATTTGTACTATTATTAGTCTTATTTTGGTCCATTAGAAGTGACTGAGTACAACAGTCTGTGTTTCACAGCTTCTTTTCAATCAATCAATCAAAGTTTATTTATATAGCCCGCATTTACAAATCAAAGTTTGTCACACAGGGCTTCACATGGTGGGTAACATCCTCTGTCCTTAGACCCTCAACAAGAGTAAGGAAAAACTACCAAAAGAAGGTAGAAACCTTAGGGAGAGCCACAAGTGAGGGATCCACTCCCAGGACGGACAGACATGCAATAGATGTTACGTAGAGTGTTCAATTAGTAACAATTGTGTATTAATTATCGCCAGATCGTTCGTGGCTTGAGACTTGGGATGCCGGTGTCCTCGTCACCGTCTCGGTTTCGTCTCGTTCCCCAACGGCAAACAAAGCTGAAAAACAGTCAGGCCCTCAGGTGTTTTCATTCCTGGTACCTTAGTGTGGGGCCTCCCCCTCAATGTTCTCAAATCTCTCCAGCTTCTGCCTGCTCTTGGTGGTGGGGGAGGGTGGGCGGGGGGGCATCGAGGGGCGGCAAGGGGCAGCACCTCCTACCCTGATGGTGAACCTGCCCCTGTGGGATTGGCTGCGTCATTCTGTAAAGAGATGGCGATGATCCCTGATCCTCCGGCAGCTGATCCTGCGAGGCTCCTCACGCACCGACAGGTTTATCCACTCTCACGAGGCTGAGGAGGAGGAGGAGGAGGAGAAGTTGGAGCTCTGACCCTCACCCAGCTTCTTTCTTCTTTATTTAATTAATCACGCATTGGTAGGACATGGCAGGAAATGAAAAAAGATCAGGAAGATTTCTGGAGACACGGGATCTTATCATGCTTTCATACACAGATGATCCCGTGTTGTGCCGTCAGCTGAAGTCAAGTGTAAGTCACTTAGACTCTACAGGTCACCAGATTAATGTTTCTTATCCTCCCTCCACCAAAACTCATTTTGCACTTAAGTCATTCTTTCCTTAACTCCAACCCTCACACTAGTTTTTAATGTGCGAGGCCATTAGCATGTTTCCATGGCAGCAGTCGACCTGCAACACAAGCTTCTTTTCTGCTTCTTTTGTTTTTCGGTGCGAGCAGCAGTTCTCCAACGACCGTCCCTTTTGTGTTATATGACACACACACACACACACACACACACACACACACACACACTTATTCCCTTACCTTAGCCGTAACAAACAAACACCTAATCTTTACCTGAACCCAAACTGAAACCTAATTCTAAAAACCTAACCCCATTCACGGCTATTCGAAATAGTTGTAATATTGTTGTATTTATCTCCAGCAGATGGCGCTGTTATGCAAACTTTCCACCATGCAAACAAAAATAAAATGTAAATTTTTTTAATGAAAATGAATTGGTACCACACATCAAAACACTGCTACATTTAGCAATTAGAAGTGGCTGTGTGTTCAGCAGTGGAGCAGCAGTCTGGTTCCTCATAGTATCACATTATCTGTATTTCCTTAAAAGTACTGCAATATAGTATGATCAACCTGAGTCGGTGTTTATTGGAGGCAGATGCTAAAGTCATGACTCACCCTAATGGTGATAAATGGTATTACAAGATCATCGCACCAGCGCTTTTTGTCTCCATTTTTTTCTTGGTAAATCTTCTTCACTGTTAACACAATGCCAAGTTTGTCATCGCTTATTTTTCTGATTATATTTCTTGCTCATTTCTGTATATTTTAAAACTATAAAAAAAACGTGTTGCTCCTTGAACCTTTAACCAGACTACAAAATAGTGTCTCGTTGAGAAAGGGCAAGTGGAATGTCTTACTGGAACGACTTTCCCGAAATGTGTTCACACAGTGAGTTATAATTTCAACCCAGTCCTACACACACACACACACACACACACACACACACACACACACACACACACACACACACACACACACACACACACACACACACACACACACACACGTTACCTATTCCTGGAAATCATCCCACAAATCTTGGATCCTCCCCAAAACACTTCACACATAGTGTTTGTGTGAGAATGGATTAAAATAACTTCCTATTTGTGTTCATACTTGTGGATGTTTCTCCTAAGAGAAACTGCGCGACACCAGCGTCTCCGAACGCCCCGTGCCACAGAGATACAAGCAGAACAGAACGGGCCCAAACCTGGAGTGGAGCGATAGCGCCAACCCTCTCCGTGTGGGAACTTGACCTCTCTTTATCGCCGCCAACAATGGGCAACAAAAGGAGGCTACGGAGGCTAATCGCAGTATTAGTATTTTGCTTGTAGATGTTTGGCAAGGGGCCCGGTCAGCCCCTCATTACTCATTTGGCCGGTGGCATCAACATTGCGACCTGCTATCAGCTTTATAAGATCTCGCTCTCTCTCTCTCGCTCTCTCACTCGCCCGCCCGCCCGCCTGCCCGCCCGCCTGCCCGCCCGCCCCCAAGGCCAGATAGTGAATCCACAGGGGAGACTCGGATGAGCTCTGAGTGCAGGCAGAGGAACAAGTTGTATCCTTCCTGACTTTGTTTATTTAGTGGTTTGTGTACTCTGCTCCCGTCCCCTCGCTCTCCTCCACTGTGTGGAGGATTGTTCAGCAGCAAACAGGGACTTTGTATATGTTTGTTATCCTGTATATACCTCAATCAAATATTTCAGAAAGTGATCAGGCGGATTAGCTGTGTGTGCTTTTTATCTCAGATTTGGAATGAGCTTGAGCTGCAGAATATCTTCACTGTTTGTTTGCAATGACACGAACGTAACCAAAGGTTAAGTTGATCTAAACAGATATACTAACAATAATTGCACTGTAACGACCCATTACATTACAGCTTTAAGTCCAGTGCCTCTGCCCAGCCGACCCTTCAATTACAACCAGTGTAACTGTCGTTTGAATGATTGATATTGAAGGTTCATTTCATTGTAATTAAAGGTGCAGTGTATGGTTTCTTCATGTGAAAGGAGAAGTAGTCATACGTTTATCCCACATACCTATGATCAATAATGTTAATGTGAGGAAAACTGATTATAAAACCTATGCAATTATCCAAGTTCTTCTTCTTCTTCTTATTTATGTTGTTTTTCTTGTTTGTTCTTGTAGAATGGAGGAGAATGAAGCAGTGCTGGACACCGGCGCATCCTCTGTCAAACACGTCTGCGATGAGGAGGAAGTTGAAGGTAAATCTGCTGAATGACACGTTCTGAGCCGTCACCATTGACTGTATATAAAGATGGATGTGGCGTCTGGGACATCACCCATAGGTTTCTGCAGAGTGGCCCATGCCTAACTCTGCCTACTTCCTCGTTCACCCGAAAATGGGCAAAGAGGTGGAGCTCAGGTAGAGCTGGGGTGGGACCATGGTGCGGCTGCAGTATCCACAGAACGTGCCAGGTCGACCCAGGTGTCACTCAAGAGGCCACGCCCCTTAATTATGCACAGTTTAGTCTAATCTTGTCCATGAACCCTGTCTAGTGTTGAACCACAAAAGAATTCATGTGGGGACGCCCCTGACGATTTTAGTGACGGTCACATATTTGACAAACGAACACTTAAGTGTACACACAAAGGGAAGCACGTCAAAGGCTGTCTGGCGTAGTGACGAGCTGTGTGTGTGCGTGTGTGTGTGTGTGTGTGTGTGTTCAGCAGCGGTTGCAAAAGCAGCTCTGCTCTGCTGCATGAGAATGTGTCGTCTCTGTCTGCTGAAGTCTGGTTTGGTTTTAAGAAGCGAGGTCGACCTCAGGGACGTGCCAAAAAAAGTCAGTGAAAGCCACAGGCAGCGCTCGAATCCATGAGCTTTGCATTTAGAAAACAATGTGTAACTGACTGTACTGAGGTAAACATGGAGTAAGGTGCAGCCTCATTTGAATAGGCAACTTGAGATGACCTATTAATTACACCTGACTTAAAATTCTTCACGTTCAACTGTGAAAATGATGCAAAGTAGCAGTGTTAAAAGGAACATGGTGAGATGTTATTGCAGAAACTGAGTCATGCAGTGTAAATTAGTATAACTCTGCAAATAAAAATGTTACATTCATTCGTACTTCACATTTAAAACATTTACAAAACACTGAGGCCAGGAGAAATAGAACTGAATAATACAACATATTTTTTCAGCCTTTTCTACACTGAAAAATGAATAAAATAATTAAAAATAAAATAACAATTGAAAGTCAAGCAAATCAAAGGCATTATTCTAATTCGGTCAAATGCCAGGAATACACATATGAAAGCAAAAAACATAATAAAGCAAAGATTTCATAATAAGTTAGTTTTTAATGGAACAAACCATCATTCTTATTGCATGAAGGTATTTGCCTTAAAATTGCATTGATCCCTCTGGCCGACTGTGAATCTGGACTGATCTGTCCCAGAGACAATGACTCTGAGCCTGAGGGGCTGCAGCCTCACAAATGTAATAGAGACCTTAATGGAATAACTCCTAAAGAACATGTGATCTGTACGGAATAAGACTTTCGACGCGTGGAATGCGTCGTTGAATGGAAGAATCCAATGCTGCTGCTTCTGCAATACTCGTGTGGCCGGTGGATACCAGCAGGGAGAGGTTTCTTTCTCAGTAATGACTTCCTGGAGCGTTCCTGTCATCACTTCCTGTTCGAGCTGCCGAGGAGGAAGTGGTTCATGTTATTTGGCCACGTGACTGACGACAAACTATCAGTTCCCGATTGTGAAATAAAGCAACAAAGCTTCCTATTGTGGCCAAATAGTTTCACCGTCCAATCCTCATCCTCAAAAGTCACGTTCAGGATCCATGAGATGATAACTAATCTGATGTGTGACTTCCTGTGTGTGTGTGTTTGTGGCAGGTCACCGCACCGTGTACATCGGCGTGCACGTCCCCAAGAGCTACCACCGCAGGAGGCGGCACCGCCGCAAGTCCAGCCACAAGGAGCGGCGGGAGCGGGCGGAGCACAGTGGCGAGGGGTACAAGTCAGACGGCGACAACGCCGACGACTCGTCCACCAACATCCTCAAACCCCTGAGTGAGTGGAAATGTTTGTTTCCAGTTTGCATAAATAAATAAATGAATGAATCTATGAGGGTAAACGATATGTAAATATATATGCCCCCACCCCTTCACCATAAATCAATCAATAACATAATTGGTCGATACCCATCTATACACTTTATATATAGTAGCTGGATTTCTGATGTATCCACTCACATACTACCACACAGAATAAAACATTAAAAATGATTATTTTTCAATTACTTAAAGGTGCAGTGTGTAAGATCTCTGTATATTTTTGTCACTTCTAGCTATAGAAATGGAATTACAAAGCAATTATGTAGATATTTTTAGAAAAGTTTAATGATTTGCTTTTTCCATTACTCTAAAGTGAGCCCTTTAATGTATATTGACACCAGGAGTGGTTCCACCCTATGGGGGCCGCCATGTTTGGACAATAGCCCAGAGTGCACACACTAAACATCTTTTTAGCTTTAATGACAACTGAGGGCCACCATAGGTTCTCCTGCATGCAATCCAATGGGAAGGGTGAGGTGATGGATACAATAAGGTACTCATCAAATCTTACACGCTGTACCTTTTAATTAATAACTTGCCTCGAAAACACCCGGCTATATAGGGAATGAACTCTGGTTCTTTTATGTGAGACAGATCATTTGGAGAGCCCGCTGTTCTGGCTCCCAAATGGCTGAAGTATTAAAAATTAAAAATGACATTTGTGAATATCAATATGTGAGATACAGTGATCTGATCCTCATCTATCCTGAGAGACATTAAGTGTTAAAATGAAGAGCTGTTTGGCTGAGCCGAGCCAAAAGATCTGCCTCACTAAAAAGAGCCGGAATCATTCATGTGCAGCTACCGTTGGTTTTTGAGAAAAGGTTATAAACAGTGAAAAGCCTCCGCTGTGGGGAGGCACCGTGTGTGTGAGCCACATTATGAAAAGATAAATCTCCACCAGCACTCTGTAAATCACAGCCTGCAGGATGCAGGGGCCTCTGAAACCGAGAAGGGGGGGGGGGGCTCAACACAAACTCACCAGAATGAATGGGAACATGTGGAGCTCTAATCTGAAAATGACACTGGATCAGGCTCTTTGGTGTGTTAACTAAATACAAGGGGGCTGTTTATCCGGCACCTTGATGATTAACACGCTTCTGTGTGGGAACGGAGCTGAAGGAGGAGGCGACGCAAGTTGCACATGAACACGGTGGAGTTCAAGTCCTGATGCAAAATGCACATGTGCACCAAGTGTGTGTCCTGCTATAGGGGGAGACACAGCAGATGTCTTCCCTTATACTTAAGCTTAGAGGAAGAGTCACAGACGAAACCTTTTAATCCCACGGCCGTTCTCTCCAGGAGGAGGAATTATGATTCCAAAAGGGTCGGCACATATAGGTCAGTGTCCATGTCCCATATGTCTCCGTGAAGTTCTTATGCAGTGTGCAGAATGTTTTTAAAGGTGCCTTCAGCATTTTCTCCCTCTTGTCAGCCCCTTATGTGACGTATAATACTAAAACTATTTACAATACAATTATCCCTTAAGGTGGAATTCACCTTAAAAAGCGTGGAGGTAACTATTATAGTATCAAAATAGAGTTGGGAGAGATGGTGGGAAAGGGGGAGGGGTTTACTTCCAGGCTCATCAGGGCATGTGTGGGCAACTATAACCTGAAATTCAACTGCTTGATTAACTCATGCAAATAAGGGGGTGATTAATTTATATTCCTACTAGAATCGGATCTTTATCATCATTAGAATGAGCTGAAATAAACACTTAGTGGTGCCTTAATACAGCAATGACCTGCATGGATGACAAGAGCAGGAATAGATTTGTTAAACGTACAATGTGTAAGACTTGGCGACATCTAGTAGCATGATGGAGCCGAATGCCCTTCACCTCATTGATGTAAGTGAAGGAGCCAGTACCTTTCTTATGACCTGATTATCCAAACCATTAAATGTAGGCATAAATAAACACATTTGAGTTAAAAATTATAAAACACAGAAACAAATGCACTTAATCTGAGTCAAATTGGATGGAAACACCTTGTCACTGTGACTCCTCTGCACCTGCCTTTCCAGCGTCAGCGTCATTTCATCAAGCTGTCTGTTCATAAACTCCACACTGCAGCGGAGCGCTCAGCTAATCCCCCCCACCCCCCCACACACACACTGTGGCTTCTCTGACACTGTAATCCTCCTCCTCCTCCTCCTCGTTGTGCTCAAGTGCAAAGCGGCCTGCGTGCTTAGTCATCTGAAGGAGGTGTGGTATGACAGAACAGACCCTCTCACATTAATCTCCATGTAAATGTCATCTGATCACGGCCTCAGTTACAGGGTCATGACAACAGGTCATTTAATGTCCAGCAGTATATATAATAAATATGTAATAAAGTGTATATATAATATTTTCACATGAAAATGAAATGAAAATGTCATATAAAATAAATGATCATAACAAGAACATCTATTAATGGTCAGATAATGTATGTAAATAGACAGGCTTGACAGCTATTCACTTCACCAGTATAGAGCATTAAATATGCAGTGTTTGTATAGGATTTAATGGAATTATAAAATTTAGGTGATGATGGATATTTGTGGTCTGACAATATTAATTTTTAAAAAGTGAGAGTCTGAAGTGACATGCTTAGTCAGCATTTGCGTTCACCGAGCATGAGTTGAGTCAGGCAACAGCTGATGAAGGTGAATAGGTGAAGTTGGGGTTATTGTTTAGCTTATCCACTCATTGTTATTAAAAATGGATAAATGCACCTTTTGATAGTAATTTGAAGTTCTCCCAATCATCCACGGCCTCACTTTAGTTTCCCTGTAGCATTTCACATGTGGACGCTCCAAACATGGTGATCTTCAGTGTGGATGTAAACAGTGATGATGGTCGTTCATCCATAGCATCCATATCGGACTGTGCATCAACAGGCAGGGGCAACACGCACACACACACACACACACACACACACACACATATACTCACACACACACACACACACACGTCTCTCTCATCCTGCGTCTCTGTATCTCTGTAAGAGATCTGATCTGTAAACAGTGGTGAGAGGATGAAAGAGAAGACAGGCTTTTCTGTGCGTTGAGGCCGGAGGAGCAAAGTATTTCACGTTAACCTCTTGATTTAATAAACGAACACGTCGCCTTCTGTTAACCACCCCTCGCTCCCTCTAGGAAGAAGTGAAATGCATTATGGGATGTGCATCGGCATGCGTCCTAGGCTCTGAAGTTATGTTTAGAGTTTCCTGCGTGTGTGAGCATGTTCTGGAGGTGGTGGGAGCGTATAGTGTATGGTTAGGTGTGTGTGTGTGTGTGTGTTTGTGTGTGTGTGCGACGAGTACCAGAGGCCACAGGCTGCGACTGACAACACACACATTGTCGGACGGAGCACATGGAGCCGTCCGTGTGCTCGTGGTGTTTTGCCCTCCATTCAAATCTCCCTAATCCTGTTGTTTGATTGTGTGAAACCCGTGGAGCTGCCCACTCCAACGTTTATGTGTAACTACAACAAAGGCCACGGTTTCCATTGATAACACCACTTAAGAGAGTCGGAGTTGTTGTGTACACCTTGCGTGAAAAGTCACGGTCTGCTCGTCGGTCGGCCAAAGGACAGGGAGGAGGAGGAGGAGGGGTGTCCGGGGGGCTTGAACTTCTCTATGACTGGGATGGACATGTCCAATCCCAGCGTCATTCTCATAGAAGAGTTCCATCTGTACTATTTTAAAAGCAGGCGTCCTAAATTAAGCTCGGGTTCTCTGTGTTGAGGATTAAAAGGTGACAGACAGCGTTACACTGCTGAGGCATCCTGACTGTGAGTGTGTGTGTGTGTGTGTGTGTGTGTCCAGTGTATCAAGGGAGCGCTGCAGAAATAGCCTCCTGTGTGTTAGCGCTCCACTTTGTCATCACTTGGTCTCGTTGCACAATGTTCTCAGAAGTGCGAACAGGAATAAGTCGTTCCTTTCACACTGGGCAAACTCATTGAGAATGAAATGGAATCAAACTCCATTCATCCCCACTGAGGAAATTGTGATGATGCAGCAATAAGGGACAGAGTAAGATGATGATGATACAAATAATAACAATGCTGATAATGTGATTAGATGTGTTGCATATATACAATATACATATTGTTATCGTGTTACATATATAATATACATGACAATATATAAACACAAGCATCTGCAAATAGAAATGGAACCGTCGGATAATTAGCATGTTTCCATTGTATTCTATTTTTCTGAAACTGTTTAAACGAGCTGATACAAATTGGAGTAGTTATTGTCAAATAATACTTAATTCAGGGAATGTATTCATAGTTCAACTTACTGTTTTAGAGGGTTTCTTTGCAATTAAAGGTGCAGTGTGTGTGGTTCTTTACATTGTGGAAGGAGAAGTAGTCACGTGTTTATCAGTAGTGGTGGATGAGCTGAGTGTTTGTGTGTGTGTGTGTGTGTGTGTGTGTTTAACAACAACCAAAACTAGTTCAATATTCTTCGAGGACCATAAAACGTCTACTTACTCAGGGACTGCCTCACCTGTGACTCACGGCTCTGTGTAACTTCTGAAAAGGACTCGTCAGAGGAAGTTGGTGACTCATCTATTGAAAGTAAGTAAAGTAGGTGAAGAGTTTCTTCTTCGTCGTACACGTGTAAGATTCCTGCCCTCCAGGTGAAATGACCCGGGGCCATGTCGTACCCTCACACCGACGTCTGTCCGTCACTCAGACGAACGTTTACATTCCCTTTGAAGACGAGCGTGGCCAAAACACACACCTTAAAGTCTCCTGCATCGCTCTTACACTCACGTTAACATCAGAGTTTATCCACAACACGGCGACACCTGTGTAATTAGCTGTCGAATGTCACTGTTTACGAGAACTGACCTGAACCTTAAACCCTTCATCAAAGTGGACGTCCATCATCCCAACTGTCACTTTTTAGAAGTAACAACAATGACCACAATCTTACACACTGCACCTTTAATTACTGCTCAACTGTATGGTTTGTTATTTATTTGTTGATTTTTATTTATTTATACTTTTATTTCATTCAGGTTTCGATCTTTTGACCTTTTATTTCTATCTATTTTTTGCTGCATCGGTGCTATGCATTTTAAGCCTTTTTTTGCACAGCACATTGGATCTTTATGGTTGTTTTAAAGTGCTTTATAAATAAAGTTGGATTGGAAGGCTTTGTGATACCTATTCCTCTTCCTCCTCCTCTGCAGTTTCTCCGGCCGAGAGGATCCGGTTCATTCTGGGTGAGGAGGACGATGCCCCCCCGCCGCCTCAGCTCTTCACCGAGCTGGACGAGCTGCTGTCCGTGGACGGGCAGGAGATGGAGTGGAAGGAGACGGCCAGGTGAGCCACAAACCTCTAAATCCACCACCTCCTCCTTCTCCCTGTATTCCTGGAAGATTGGGAGCTGCAGGGCCTGTGTAGTCTCAAAAGTTTCCTGCCTCTCAGTCCCCCGGAACACAATCCCCTGTATGAATAATCAGGTTTTGTGTGTGTAGGGAAACCGGCTGTTCTCCAGCCCACTCCCTCCCAGTCTATTCTTATCTGACTCAGATCTGCACTACCTGCTCTGCTGTGGGACCAGGAAACGGCAGCAACTCCCACGTGGCCAGAACAAAACTCCAGAGCACGTTGCATCTGGGAAACAACACGTGGATATGATTACACCTTTTTATATTGAAAGACCAATCTCTCTTATTGCGACAGAGGCTGTAATTAAAGATACAGCGTGTAAGATTAGGTGGCATCCAGAGGTGAAGTTGGTTCCGTCACCTCATGTTCACCCCTCTGAGCATGCAGGAGAACCTGTGGTCAACTGCAATTGGCATTAAAACTCAAAACATGTTTAATATGTCCACTTTTACTACTGAAAAAACATTGCATCCTTATGTAAATATACATTAATTGGCTCATTTAAGGGGGAAAAAATAAAACATTGAGGTGATTATAAATTCATGAAAATGTCAGTATGTCATTGTTCTGTAGTCATTTTAGAAGTGACAGTTACATACTGAACTTTTAAATCGTGATAGTTTATAGCTTTCCAGCTGTGCTCCTGTGTGCCCTCAGGTGATATCACATGAGTCAGAGTGGCTCATGTCTGCATGTTTGAAAATGATGAACCTGCAGCGCTGGGCCTCCGCTCCACCTCAAGCAAACATGCTTCACTGTATATGACCCGGTTGCATTGTGGGTAATGTAGAATTAAAGAATAATTTAGATGGATGTTTTAAAGCAGACACGTTCATGTTTTTGAGGTCTTCCACATCCTCCATCAGGAGCTGTAGACCCACATTTTTAAGGATGTTGAATGAACTCCTTGAGGCCAACAGTCCCTCTTAGTTCCGCCCCTTCTCCCCCCGCTAAGATGGCTGGCTGATCACAGGCGTGTGGAGCGTCGCCTGGAGAGAGAGAGACACTCTATCCTCAGAGGAAACCCCATCCGTGGGCCTCAGGAGAATGGCTCTTTGTGCTCTGCTGGCATGTGAGGCTTTATTATAAAAAAAGAAAAAAAAGAATCCTTGTCCCGAAACGTAACTTCGGATAAACCGTGCCGCCGCTGCCAGCCACCAGCATGTCACGCATTTCCGCCAGTCTGGAGATTTATGTTTGATTCCTACACTGCCCTGCCCGTCCCTGTTGTTGCCCTGTGAACCGCGGCCGATCCAAAACACCACCGCTTTGTTTTGGTAAAGAAGAAGAGGAGCGGTCTCGCCTCCTCTTTGGCTCATCACCCCCATTTGAAATGATGATGCAGTGATTTACAGAGGAAAAGGTTTGCCAAATCTTTGCCCCTCCCCACCTCTGTGCAGATGGATCAAGTTCGAGGAGAAGGTGGAGAAAGGCGGCGAGCGCTGGAGCAAACCCCATGTGGCCACGCTGTCCCTGCACAGCCTGATGGAGCTGAAGAAGTGTATCGAGAAGGGCACCATCATGCTGGACCTGGAGGCCTCCACGCTGCCGCAGGTGGTCGGTAAGTGGAGATGAATCCGCTTGCAGCAGGCTCCTGCAGAAGGGCCCAATCATCATTGCCCCCCCCTCTCTTTTTGAACAGAGACCATCACCGACAGCCAGATTGAGAGCGGGCAGCTGAGGGCCGACCTGAAGGAGAAGGTGATGTTCACGCTGCTGAGGAAGCATCGCCACCAGACCAAGAAGTCCAACCTGCGCTCCCTGGCTGACATCGGCAAAAGTGTTTCCAGTGCTAGCCGACTGTTTTCCAACACGGAAAATGGTAACGAGGAACTGTAGACCTCACTCAAAACCTTTCACCTTTTTTTTTCTCATTTCAAATCCTTTCACTAACTTCTGCTCTTCTGTATCTTTACTAATTTGACAATTTTCCCTCTGATTTTTTTTACCTCCTCTTCTCTGCCGCCGTGGTGCTGGGTCGGACTTCTTCCTGCCTGTGTAATAGCTCGTGCCCCCCCTGAGGCCCCTGTGCCTTGTTTAAACCCACAAGAGTCAGAGGAACCATGCGAGGTCCCGAGGAGCTCCAGCATGGGATACCTCTGTAAGTGAGGAGAAGCCAAATGATAAGATATTCATTGTCATCAATGGCTCGGGTGCTGCATAGCTGCCATCTCTGTCAACAGTCAATGGTGCAATGCAACTTCACTGAGTCTTTATTTACACAATAAACAACAGTAAACAAGTAGAATAGCAGTGTGCTAATGATAAATGAATGTATGACCTCATTGTTGACGTCATACAATTTGAATCACCATCACCGGCAGAGTGATGATCTCTGACGTTTATGAAACACTCTAGTGACTCTCATACTGTCCACCACTCCAGCTCCTGTTTTCACTCTCCCCCCCTGAAATGCTCTGTAGAGCCCCTTGCCCCTCCTTCACCTCCTGCCTCTCTCCTCCGATTGGCCAGTTGTAGGAAGCGCCCCACCCAATGAGCAGTCAGACTCTGACTGCTGAGAAGACGCAAGCTAAAACAGGGAAATAGAATGACTATCAATGGAGGATATGGCTGAATATGAATATGTTGTTAAAATATTTAATTTTATTTATTATCATTATTGTTATTACCATTATCATCATGATTATTATTCTTTCATTCAGTTACTCCCCTTCCCCTCCCCGATACATGTGGGGCACTCTGCTCTCTCACATTGTCAGTGTCTGTGAGTAAATGAACCATATCAGATGCAGTTCCAAAGTTGACATTCTCACCCATGTGCTAATAGTTTCTGCTGGCATGTAAAAGCAGCAGACCGTAGATGCTCTCTCTCTCTCTCTCTCTCTCTCTCTCTCTCTCTCTCTCTCTCTCTCTCTCTCTCTCTCTCTCTGCTCTGTGCAACAAAGAGTTTTTATCAGCGGCACAGTTTCTGTCCGTGAGTCACTGTTGAGTTAACTGGCTGCATGGTCAACCAAAGAAAATACGCTGAGGCAGTTAAACTGTAACAAGTGACATTAATGCTGCGACAACAATTAAAGAAAGTCCAAATGTGTCCATGGTTTGACCTTTGACCCGAGGCCTTGGTTAGTCATTTTGCAAGCGAGGTGTTTTCGGTCGCCCACTGATTCCAAACTGTGCAGCCGTGTCCATGTTACATGTGCAGTGAAGTGTTTATTATGGGGTGGTACAAAGTCAACTTGTTGCTATTACACAAATAATTGCAGGAAAGGGAGTGGACAACTTGTTCTTATTAAACAGGCCTTGGCACGGCCACTTATTAAGTATGGCTCTTATTTGATTTGTCACTTATTATTATTAATCATGCGATGGAAGAGGAGGTTTTGGTGCACACATCCTGCTCCTTCACTTTGTTTGCTGCAACTCTTTACTCATGGTGAAAATGCACAAGATCATGAGGATCAATGGGTTGTAAAACCAAAGCTGAGGCTTAACCCCTCCCACTTCCTGGTTCATCCAAAAACAGGCTAAGAGGCGGAGCACAGGTAGAGCTGCTGCAGAACGTGACAAACCTGGATAGAATAAAAACAAGCTCTAAAGTTGACCATTGTAAAATGGGAGTCTGTGGGGATTCATTTGTTTATAGAGCCTCAGGTGGCCACCCTGTGAACTGCTGGTTATTATTTCAAAGTGTTCATCGTCTTGTCTCTCCCTGTCCCAACAGCTGAAGAATAAGTTCATGAAGAAACTTCCCCGTGATGCTGAGGCATCAAACGTGTTGGTGGGAGAGGTGGATTTCCTAGAAACGCCCTCTGTGGCGTTTGTGCGACTGCAGAATGCCGTCATGCTGGGCGCCCTCACCGAGGTCCCTGTGCCCACAAGGTCTAGAACACACAACCTCACAGATGATTAGAACAGTTGTCAACCAACTGTCACATTGCACTGTAACTTCCTGTCTCATGTGCTCCGTCTGTAGGTTTCTCTTTGTGCTGCTGGGCCCCAAAGGTCAAGCTAAGTCTTATCATGAGATTGGAAGAGCCATTGCCACACTGATGTCAGATGAGGTTTGTTATTAGTATTATTTTTATTATTATCATTCAGTCATGTAATGCTCTAAAATTCACTTGTTAAGCAGAGACACTGGCCTTGTTAAAAATTGTATGCCATTAAAGGTCCATGTCTCATTCTCAGGTAGTGAAAACAAAATGATGTGGACCTAAGTGGTTATACACATTTTTATTTTTAGCTTATGACAAAATGATATATCTTAAATTTGATATACTGGACCTTTAAAACATTCAATATGCTTGTGTACACTTATCGTTAATCATTGATCCCATCGGAGCTGCACCTGGCCCATCGCCCACTCCTCCCTCACCACTCGTCCTGTTGACCAATCTCAGCCCGGTGGATACAGTTGTACTAATCATCACATGATCACTTATTGTTTTGGTGTTAGGGGCACAACCACAATAATCCCAACACTGTTTGCGTACAGTAATTCTGCATCAGAGGCTTGTGGCCCCCTCTCCATGTTGTCATGGGTGTGGACAGGTGGCTCCTAATGGCTCCTAATCCCGGCAGCACCTGGTCTGCCATTTCCCACAGGCCGCCGCTCCTTTCACTTCCATCTCCTGTGTCAACACATGGAGCAGGAAGTGTTTTCCAGGGTTTCCTCATGTTGAACTTTACCTCCCCTCGGTTCTCAGTTCATCAAATGTTTTGTATTTGTGAGTTACCAGCCCTGAGCAGTAGAGGATGATGCATCATCTGTTTACATTGAGAGTCACTATTTGCACATGAGTGACAGTGGTGCACTCAGTGTACCTGCGCCTCGTGTAGCTGCCGTCCTTGTGCCATTTTGTGTTTTCCAAGTCCCGCGTGAATAATTGAGCGCATGCTCCATTATTGATGGGGCTGTTTTGTTAAAAGGCCGCTTACGTTTGTTTGTTTGTTTGTTCATGGGCAGGTATTCCATGACATCGCCTACAAAGCCAAGGACAGGCAGGACCTGCTGGCCGGTATCGAGGAGTTCCTGGATGAGGTCATCGTCCTGCCCCCCGGCGAGTGGGACCCCGACATCCGGATAGAGCCGCCCAAGTCTCTGCCCTCGTCGGACAAGAGGTCCGCCCTAATCTTAATCTGACTTAATCTAAATAAATGAAGTCATTGACAATATGTCCATCTCATGTACACCATGATACACACTGCAGGGACATCCATTAGATGTTTTAAAAACCAAAGTATTGTTTCCCCTTGAGTTAAAGGTGCAGTGTGTACAATTTAGGTGCAATTATTTCCATTCTTTAGTGCAGGGCAGCAAAAAGGTGATATTATGGTGAGCTAAATGATTTGATATTCCAGTTTCTGATGTCAAAAGGTGTTTTTAAAGGTGCAGTGTGTGAGATTTAGGTTGGGTGTTTCAGGCAGAAATATCTGATTATTCTACTAATGCATGATCACCTGAATGTGTACAACAAGAGCGTATACTTTTATTTATGTTCATTCATAAGATGTGATGGGATAAGACAAGGGGAAGTAATCAAATTTAATATGCTGATTTAGCATAAATCAAATGTGTCATCAAGCTCATGACCACACTCACCATCTGAGTCAAAATCAGTTACTATATCTATAGGATATAATACTAATGACAGTTTGTCATCTTCTGTACTCATCTAAAAGAATATTCTTTTATTGAAATATTTACATTTCATATTATTTGTCTGACTCTTTCAGAAAGAACATGTACGCTGGGATAGATCCGCCTCAGATGAACGGCGATGCCCCCTATGATGCGGGAGGTGGAGCAGGAGGAGGTCACCATGTTGGGGAGGAGCTTCAGTGCACTAGAAAGTAAGTACACTTTAAAAAAATCGTTTTTAATTGTTGATAAAGTAAAAAAAAAAAAATTCCTCCTCACCATCACGATTCGTGTCCTGCAGGTTCTGCGGAGGTCTGATCCTGGACATCAAACGGAAGCTGCCGTTCTTTGCCAGTGACTTCTATGATGCTCTGCACATCCAGTCCCTGTCTGCCATCCTCTTCATCTACCTGGGCACCGTCACCAACGCCATTACGTTTGGAGGGTTGCTCGGAGACGCCACGGAAAACATGCAGGTAACCTCAACTCCTCCCAGTCTGCGATGTGGCAAATGTTGGGGCGAAGTCACCTACTTCCCTACATGAGCAGCTGACCAATCACAGGGACGGGCTGGGGCTCCACAGAGCATTTCAGGAAGAGGGTGAAAACAGGAGCTGGAGAGGTGAACAGTGTGAGGATACTGGTTTAAAAAAAAAAAAAAAGAAAGAAAAAGTTACATCCCACCACTGTAAAAAGTGATTGGTTCATCTTGTCCACTTCGACGTCATCACTTGAAAGTGTTATGAGACATTCGATGTATTTTTACCTCCATCATAACTTCACCTCAGCTCATAAGCTGCTAATTTGCAGCTCAGAGACTCATCCATCTGCTCCACCTGCTGGGAACACCACGGCATGTGATGATGATGATTGTGATGGTGGTGGTGGTATACACCTCTTGCTTCATCCATTCCTGCAGCCCTAAGTATAAACATTCACTCCTTCATGCTGCAGCAGCTCCTGCTGCAAGGTGTCCCGTCAGGCCCACAGAGCAGCATCAGGTGTGGTGGAGGGTGGATTTGCCCGAGCTGTAAATAACCGTAGATCCAGCTTAGTTAGCCGCAGCAGCCTTGTCATGGCTCTGCATGTGAACTGACTCCCCTCCCCCCTCCCTCTCTCCCCCTCCTCCGACTCAGAGGAGCAGAGAGCACAACAGAGGGGGAATCCCTGCCCTCGTTTAACCCCACTCTCTCTCTCTCTTTCTCTCTCTGCATATCCTAGAAACAGAGCAGTTAGTCATGTCATGTTTGGGTGTTGTGAGTAACACACACACATTTATATGCACACACTCAGACACAAGTATGCAAAAGGGATATTGACTGGAAATCAAACAGACTTTTCCTGATGAGCCAGAAGAGCAGCTGTGTGTGTGTGTGAACAAAACAAAGATTTCTGCTGAGTAAGCAAGAATCGTGAGAAGAGTGTTGGTATGTTTATTTGTATGTGTTTGTGTGTGAAGATTACTTTTTGGTTATGATGTAACATTTACTGATTGGCCAGGGTCTCATCACGGGTTGGAGTGGCCATTCTGTAAGCAGAAGGTCGTTGGGTCTATCTCAGGCAAAATGCTGAACCTCAACATATATATATACCCTCAGGCACCGGTGTAGAACACAACACGGATCAACGCTGCATTCCAACAATGATGCTGCTTCCCCCAAGTATGGGGAATGAGCCGTTATTAAAGCAACTTCCTGTTTCCTGTGGCACGTGCTTGTCCAATGTGTATGAGTGGTCATATGATCCAAACATGAGTGTGTATCATTATCCTGTGTGTGTGTGTGTGTGTGTGTGTGTGTGTGTGTGTGTGTGTGTGTGTGTGTGTGTGTGTGTGTGTGTGTGTGTGTGTGTGTGTGTGTGTTGAAGGGAGTGTTGGAGAGTTTCCTGGGCACAGCGCTGACGGGGACCGTGTTCTGCCTGCTGTCCGGTCAGCCCCTCACTATCCTCAGCAGCACGGGCCCCGTGCTCGTGTTCGAGAGGCTCCTCTTCAATTTCAGCAGGTGAGTAGTTTTAGTAGTAGTAGTAGTAGTAGCATCCTTGGTATTAAAGGCTGTTAAACTGCCCCTTCCCCCGCCTCCACTTCTTGTCCCAGAGAGAGTCCTCTAACATTAGCCCAAACATGGCGCCGATAATGTTCCGTCATCAATAATTCACGCTCATTTCATTTCACACTGTGAGTGACGGATGTCTCGGTATCCAGTGTTTCCATGCCACATGTCAATGGCTCCGTCACTGATTACAGTGTCATTGCATTTTCAGCAGCTTTAAAGGGACAGTGCGTACGATTTAGGGATGTCTCTCTCCTCCCCCTTCCCTTCCAAACATGTATGGCAGCTCACAGTTATCATTAAAGGTGCAGTGTGTAAGATTTCTGTCATTTTTGTCACTTCTAAAAATATTACAAAACAAATACACACTGCACCTTCTAATAGGAATATTCAGGTCAGACGCAGACTAGTGGTGAAGTTGCATTACTGCACAAAATCACTCTCTCTCTAAACCCCCCCCCCGCAGAGATAACGCCTTCGACTACCTGGAGTTCCGGCTGTGGATCGGCCTGTGGTCGGGCCTTTTCTGTCTGGTGCTGGTGGCCACAGACGCCAGCTTCCTGGTGCAGTACTTCACCCGCTTCACGGAGGAGGGCTTCTCCGCCCTCATCAGCTTCATCTTCATCTACGACGCCTTCAAGAAGATGATCAAACTGGCTCACCACAACCCCATCAACTCCGAATTCCACCACAACCTCATCACTCTCTACGACTGCCACTGCGTGCCTGGTGGGTTGAAAAAAGCAAGAGGTTATTTGTGTACATCCTTAAAGGTGCAGTGTGTCAAATTTAGTCACATTTGGTGGTGAAGTTGGATGCTGCAGCTGAATACCCCCTCACCAAGTTTGCCTACTTCTAATATAAATAAAGGCTTATTCTAAGATAATGAAAGCAATACTTTTACATCTAAGTAATTATGCATATTTTGTTAGTAATATGGAAATTATTTGGCTTAAATCTTGCACACTGCACCTTTGAATTAGCTCTTGAGTAAAAAAGATCAATCATAAAGGAATTATTTTAGAGAAGTAAAACAAAAATACAAATATATTCGGTCGACAAAAAGATTTCACTGGACTTTGTGGTGATACACACCGTCACAGGTGTCAATGTGCTGTAAATTGCAGAATCACTTTCTGTTCTTACAAGATATGAGACTGCCCCACTCTGTTGTTCGGGTGTGAAAGGGAAACCATGGGGCAGTCAATGACCTAGTGCCTAAGGTGCATAATAATAATAACTACCTGATATCACCTGTCGGCCATCTTGAACTACCCTCTGCCTTGACTTTCCAGATCCCAGACAGTGAAAGCTGAACTGTTTGCCAGTGACAGACCGCACATATACATAACCAGTGTTTGTCAAACAAAGCATTCGACCTGTTATTCTTTGTTTACAGTGGAGATAACAAACGATACTGGGGTGTATCGGGCCAGTAGATACTACCACTGTTTATTTTCTCAACAGTCCTATCACTTTCTGTCTCGCTAATGACTCGGCGGAACTGTTTTGGGAGCAGCGAGTCGGCAAAAAAAAAAACCTGATTGGTGATTGGATGTTGTTTCTCTTCCATCAGGCAACTCATCCGAGGTCCTCGAAGTCTCCGCCTGGACAAATGGCAGTGATCTGGTATGTGGCGTTCTCGTTGCGTGAGCATGTTTTAAACATCTCCACATGTTGTGGGGTTAAAAAGAGCCACCCGTGTTTTGCAGCCGGCCAACACCACCTGGGCGTCGCTGACCCTGGAGCAGTGCACGACGTTCGGCGGGCAGCTGGAGGGCGAGGCCTGCGACCACGTGCCCGACATCACCCTCATGTCCTGCATCCTGTTCTTTGGCACCTACACCTGCTCCATGGCGCTGAAGAAGTTCAAGACCAGCCGCTACTTCCCCACCACGGTCAGTCAAAGACTTTTATTTTGGTAAATCAATAAACGAGCGGCGACCACACTTCCTGTCACACAGCTGGCAGGGGTGACGGCGCCAGATGTTCGCCATGTTCACCAAATACACTGAACAGGTGCTTGTCAGTTTAGTCGACAGGCTCCAGTGTCGGTATGAGTCAGTGTGGGAGGGTCACGTTTCACACTATTAACGGTGGTTAAGGCCGGAGGTCCATTATTAATGACTCATTTATTTATTTACCGCATCTATTTGTTGCAGCCTTCACCATCTTATATAGTTGTACATTTATATCTCAAATGTTTGTTTAGTTTATTCTAGTATTAAAAATACATGCACAATTTTGAATAAAGATTTTAATTTTGTATAATATGTTTAGTGAAAAAAATGTGCAACTTTTGTGATAAATGTCTGAACTTCTTTTTTTTGTAGAATTGCTAAATCATCTTAAAAAATGTCAAGACTTGTAATTTCATGATTTTTTTTGAATGGAGCCATAAGCCATGTTTTTCATAAATACACACAAACAACAATTTATTCTGCTTGACAGAGTCAGCAGTTTTCTACATGATTGTAGTTGCACATAATAAACTAGACTGAGATGCACAGTATTTACCTGTTACACCTTTTAGTCAGCAACTGCTGAACAACCGTGTTCACTCATGACAAACCGGAGCCACTGCACATGCAACAATGTGCGCTAAGTGGCTATCCACCAGTGTTTACCTAAAAACACTGTCCTTTAAGCAGGTCTCTTTTTTTCCAAACACCATGAAGGACTTGGTATGTCCCCTTCTCTCCAGGTGAGGAAGCTCATCAGTGACTTCGCCATCATCCTGACCATCCTGCTCTTCTGTGGCGTGGACGCGTTCGTTGGCGTGGACACTCCCAAGCTCATAGTGCCAAGTGAATTCAAGGTATGTCCCACACGTTTACAGCAACCATATCTCAACCTTATTCACATGGCAACATGCTTTGACTTACTGCCATGTGATTGGCTAATTTAGATGTTTGCATTAGTGCAGGAGTTGCATGAAAGTATGCATGAAAATAGCATCATTACTCATATCCTTGCTCGAAAAGTCAATATATTTGTGAATTACAGTGTTTGTTAAAGGTGCAGTGTGTAGGATTTGGTGACATCTGATGAACATGCAGGAGATCCTATGGTCGGCTTCAGTTGTCATTAAAACTCAAAACTCTGGGCTCCTGTAAAAACATGAAGGAGCCATGGAGAGGACCCACTCCTCACGTAAATATACTTTAATGGGCTCATTTAAAGGTAATGGGAAAAAAATACAGGGGATAATAAATTCATGAAAATGTCAGTATTTAATTGTTTTCTAATATTTGAGTGACACACTGCACCTTATAAGTTTCCACTTAATACACCAGTGATTCTATATGTTCCGGTTCCTCGTCTGAGCTCCTGTTGCTCCCTGAAAGCCCATTATATAAAGCTCCCTCTGTGCTCGGCCCAGTAAATGATACATATTCACCTGAAACAGAAGTCATGCTCGCAGGTTTTGACAAGGTCCAATAATCCTTAGCTGGCGTTTAAAAAAAACAACAACCAAAACCAAAAAAAAACCTCCTGCCCACCCCCCCCCCCCCCCCCCCCCCCCCCCCCCCCCCCCCCCCACCCCCCAATCAGAGAAAGGCAGTGGTGGGGTAGAAGAGCGGGCACCTGCATCAAATAACAACATGATTATAGGTGATGTGAGAACACAGACGGTGTTGTAGTACAAGCACAGAGCTGCCTTTGTCTGACCACAGAGTCCCGATTCATGGCTCCTCTGTGGTGTGACGATGCACCCTCTCTGCTTCTGTGCAGATTTAATGCATAATAGAGTTTGGAAAAAAAAATACATGTGTTTGTTTTTGTAGCCCACAAGCCCGGCGAGGGGCTGGTTCGTCCCTCCCTTTGGACAGAACCCCTGGTGGGTGTACCTGGCGGCAGCGCTGCCCGCTCTGCTGGTCACCATTCTGATCTTCATGGATCAGCAGATCACCGCCGTCATCGTCAACAGGAAGGAGCACAAACTCAAGGTCGGTGTGCCACTGTTAAAGGCACAGAGTGTGCCGTTTAGTGACATCTAGAGGTGAAGTTAATAGTGCTAATGATATGACTCTAACACATGATTGTTGATGATTGAAGGGATACAGTAACGATAGCAGCAATAATGCTAATGATAATACTAATGCTAATAATAACAAGAGAAAAACATATAGCATGATAGCAATAATAAAAAAAAACTATGTATAATGATAATACAATAAAATAATTTTAAAAACATGTATAATAACCTTCTGTTAACTCCAGTAAAACATGGCAGAGCAACATATAGAGAACCTGTTCCTGATGTAACTATAAAGGGACATTCCATAGCAATTGAAAAACATCGTGTACATCTGAGTGATTTTATACTAGTAAAAAATATCAGTTTAATGATTTCATATAAAAAAATGTTTTCAATAAAAGTGAAAATGATTGATTCTAAATTTTGCATACCAACCTTTAATTGAATCTTTGTAAACAAATTTCAGATTACTCAGCAAAAATCTGTTCTTCCACTGCTGTGGTGACCTGAAACCTGACCTCTTCTATCATATATGTGGCGATGGTGTGACGCATGTGTAATCTCTGAATGTAAACACTATCATCATTAAGTCGTTAAAATGTTCAATTGCCCTGAAACGCGGAGGAAATGAGCAAACGTCAGCGGCTTCGGCTGAATTCCGATAAAGCCCCCCCCCCCTCTCTCCTGCTCAGAAAGGGGCTGGCTATCACCTGGACCTGTTCTGGGTGGCCATCCTCATGATAGTCTGCTCCTTCATGGGCCTGCCCTGGTACGTGGCCGCCACCGTCATCTCCATCGCCCACATCGACTCGCTGAAGATGGAGACCCAGACGTCGGCCCCCGGGGAGCAGCCCAAGTTCCTAGGTGTCAGGTGAGGACACAATGGAACTTCCTTTTCACATGATACTGTATTTCTAAAGGTGCAGTGTGTAAGATTTAGCTCATTTCTGTCACTTCTAAAATATATTATGAAGTGCACCTGACATTTTTACAAATGTATAATTCAATCATTTTTTTCTCATCACCCTAAAATGAGCCCATTAATATAAATGTACTCCAAGAGGGTGGGTCCTCTCTA
The DNA here is from genome assembly GCA_016785325.1 of Chascanopsetta lugubris. NCBI lineage: Eukaryota > Metazoa > Chordata > Actinopteri > Pleuronectiformes > Bothidae > Chascanopsetta > Chascanopsetta lugubris. Next base: position 7,257 of record JAFBJT010091867.1, on the reverse strand, counting down.
TGGTGGCCGCCATGTTTTTACAGTAGTCCAGAGTGGACATAAGAAACATCTGTTGATTTTTAATGACAACTGAAGTGGACCACAGGTTCTCTGCATGCTCAGAAGGGTGAGGGGGAGGTGATGAATACAACATGCAACTTCACCACTAGATGTCACCAAATCTTACGCGCTGCACCTTTAATATGTATTCGTATGTTATTAATTCTTATTGATCCATCCCCTTGTTTTCTTCCAGGGAGCAAAGAGTTACAGGGATCTTCGTGTTCCTCCTCACCGGCCTCTCCGTCTTCATGGCCCCCATCCTCAAGGTAGCGGCTTCTGGATTACTGTCCTCCTCTCTGAGGACAAAGTCCCATCCTCCCCTTTAAAAAAAAATTGAATAAAGTAATTTGAAATCTTCATCCGATTAGTGGGAGAAGTGATGTGATGTGGAATAAGCAGGGTCATCAGCTCCCTAAGCTGTGATCACTGCTGAGTGTCCTTGTTCCATTCCCTCATTAAACTGTGAAATCCGAAATAAAGGGAAAGCACAGTACAGATCAATGGGGCCAGGGCGCCCTCTTGTGGACACTGTGAAAACATTTATACCTTTTGTATATTCAACAAATACGTAGATTTTAGTCTGAATGTTAAGTGCTTGCAACTGTGACAGATTTTACACACAAAACAATGTGAATGCTTCTTTGAAAGAGTCTCCCTCTTGTTTCCTGCAGTTCATTCCCATGCCCGTGCTCTATGGGGTTTTCCTCTACATGGGAGTGGCATCTCTCAACGGAGTCCAGGTGAGAGAGTGTGAAGCATTTGAGTCCCGAGCAAATGAGTCATTCTTCCTATAATATTTATTTTTACATTTCAAAGATTATAATATTTAAAACATTTTTTTAGTTATTTGTTACTTAATACAACAATTGTTACAGTATTCAACTTACACACCACTACATCATGTCGTTTTGAGAACTGAACATTTAGAAATGATAAAAATAAGAAAAATGAATCAATAAAAAACATATTTCAGCAAATGTACCAAATTTCATTCGCTTGATTAATTTCAGTATTTCATGTATTTGAACCTGTCTGTCCTCCTGTCTGTCTCTCGTCCTGTCTCAGTTCATGGACCGCCTGCTGCTGGTCCTGATGCCGGCCAAGCACCAACCCGACCTCATCTACCTGCGACACGTCCCCCAGAGACGCATCCACCTCTTCACCTTCGTCCAGGCCCTGTGTCTGGCCCTGCTCTGGATCCTCAAGTCCACCGTGGCCGCCATCATCTTCCCCGTCATGGTGAGGAGCCACCACAGACGCCCATCGGTCTCCATCGCAACGAGCGATGGGCGAGAGCTAATTAGGATACATTCCTCCCTGTTTGTGTTAGATCCTGGCGTTGGTGGTGGTGCGTAAGGCCATGGACTACGTCTTCTCCCAGCATGACCTCAGCTACCTGGACGATGTCATTCCGGAGAAGGACAAGAAGAAGAAGGAGGACGAGAAGAAGAAGAAGCACAAGAAGAAGGGAAGCATCGACAGCGAGGCTGAATTTGTGAGTGGATCTAAACATTTCAGCTCGGAACCGTGTTTTTAATCTGTGACTCATTTCAGGGGCTGTTACCATAGCAACAGAGCTTTGTCCCCAAATTATTTATTTGTTTCTTTTTATTTATTTATTTTCTTAATTACACAGTGAGTTCCCATATGTGCATATTATGCACATTATCATGATGCCTATTGATCATAATAGTCACTACAGTCACAAAAGAGACAAGAACACAGACGTTGCAGCACCACCATTTGACCACTATGTCCTTTTCATTTTGCCTCCTCCCTTGCTGCAGCTCCACTCATTATAACACTTCCATCACTGACATGTTGTAAATGATGGGATAGAATCCTATGGGGCCTTCGATCCCTCAGTGAGGGGGCAGGGTCTTGGATCGCAGCCCCTGAACTGTGCTCTACCACTTCGTGCATTTCACCTTGCCTTGTGACTTTCTGCAGCCCCACTGCTCTGTAGATCCTCACTGTTTTGAAATGAAAGCCACGTGTGTTCACGTTCCTCCCTCCCTCCTCCCACAGTCCGACTACCCCTACCATGAAAATGTCCCCAGTATAAAAATCTCCATGGACATGATGGAGAAGGAGCTCATGTTGGGGGATAAATCATTGGATAGTGAGTACTAGCTGTTCTTCTGTAGCACCGTGTGCTATTTGTTCCACTTCATTTTCCCTGCTTGTCATGTTAAAGGTGCGGTGTGTGGGATTTAGGTGCGATGTTTTATATTCATGAAGAATCGCATATGACATATTGATGGTGCTTTTTATTTATTGATTTTTACTCTTGGTTATTCATTGCACTATAATGGGCCCTTTAATATTATACAGGGGTGTGTCCTCCCTATGGAGGCCGCCATGTTGTACCACTATGGTCCAGAATGCACCATAGGTTCTCAGTGAAGGGATGGCTGACGCGCCAAGTGTACTGCTGCATCATGCAACTTCACCACTAGGTGTTACTAAATCTTACCCACTGTGCCTTTTGAAAATAAAGTGGATGCTGCATCTGACACTTAAACTCCCATAAGAATATTTTATTTTGAAATTGCAGTATTTCTCATGCATTATTTTCACCATTCTATTTTGCTCATCCTTCAGGAGATCAATCCCAGAATGTCCTTAACACACATTCCCCGTGCTGAGGAATACTTCAAATCTCCTACTGTGGCTGAGTAAGTGAGTGCCAGCAGGCATCACCTTCATCACCACTGTGCACGAATCCGTTGCTCACCTCTTCTTCTCCTCCTCTTCCTCCCTCCAGTCTGGAACGAGGCTCGTACACGAAGGGTTTGCCTCAGATCCGAATCGGCCGCGACGCCAACGACAACGGCTTCTTCTGGAAGAGGAGAGACTCTGAAACTGACCTGTGAATGAATTTGTCCAAAGAACCCGAAGTAACACATCTTTTTAGTTCTTCTTCTCTTTCTCTTTAAAGATGGATTATCGGCGTTTGTCTTAAAAGTGGTACTGAATTTTTCTCCGATTTCTGGCACAGAACAAAAAGGGCGACGCCCACATTTTTATAGACCGTCTATATGCAACGCTGATCATCTATTCAGCATCTGGCTTCATATCAGACCCATTCACCTTTATTCAACATTTCCAGATGAATTTTCATTTTTTTCCAAATATTCCATGAAGGTTTTAAAAATCATAGCGACTGTAGTTTTTTTAAAATGGGAGGAGTTTCATCCTTCCTTTTTTACTTGTGCTGAACAAAAGGGCTATGAAAGTTCATTTATGCACAATATTTGATCACCAGACTGGAACTTTTTGCTCTTTTATTTTTCTTCTCTTAAAAAAAAAAAATATATATATATATTATAGTTAAACTTGACTTTACTATTTACGTTTCCCACCTTCCTGTGGCCACTCAGCTGTCATTTCCCTCCTGTCTGGAGATCAGACTATAGATCTATGCATTAAACCTGGAAGTAGCTCTACCTCTTAATTTCTGTAGGTGCCAGGCGTAACATTTTAATATCAACATCTGTTGTGCAATTATTTGTGATCAAACACTGATTTGATTTGTTTTTATTATATTTTACTTTATTTCATTTTATTTTTTCCACTCCATAGGATCCTTGAGTCTTTTTTGTGAACTTCCTCTTTTTTGTTATTGGACAAATGCAGTTTGTTTTTAAAGGATTCTTCTAACCACAATTATATTCAGACAGATATTAACTGAGAAAACCACAGGAAATACAATAAAAAAGTGTTATCTGATATTACAACATAATTATTGGCAGTTCAAAGTGAACATAATTCCAAAAGTCAGTTTCAGTAATTTTCCTTTAAAACATAATCGGAATTCAATCTTTGAAGTTTCCTCTTCCTGTTTTTCTTTTCTTTTGAAAATCAACAATCACTGTGAGGCAATGCAACATTGTGACTTGCTCCTGGAGGAGCTCTCGCTTCATAGTGAGCAGAGAAGAAGTGCTTCGCTATGAAACAATCTTAAAATGCATCATGGTCTTTCATTTTGCATCAACATGTGTGAATGTCTTTATCGAAGGTGAACACTGTCATCAAATCAGTACATATACCGTTATTATTATTGTTATTGTTATTTTTGTTGTTGTTGTTGCACATGTGAATGTAATGGATCCCAATCATATTGAAGAGAATCACAATCTATGCAGTTTTACTCAATGAGGGCTTCTGATTCATGCTCAAATCACATCAGTAGGTGGTAATGTGAGACCGTTATAAACCAAAAATCCCCCCAAAACCCACCTGGTCTTTCACTTTGTTCTTGTTTTGATCTGTATGATTTTTAGACCTGCTGATTATATTATATATATAATTTTTTTTTTTAATGCTTAATCTGAAAACCAATTTTATACCAGTATATGTGCTCAATGATGTGATGGGTTACTTGGAGGGGAAGCAGAGGTCAGTGGCATTTTTTTTGATGGAAAAGTGTTTTTGAACGAGAGCAATAAAACAATCTGGATGATTCTTAAAAAAACAAAGTTCTGTTCATTTATTTATTCTTTTGTTATTATATAGCTAAAATTAATCTGCAATAATCCCTAAAAGGTTATGACTCCAATAGTTTAAAAAAAAATATATATATAGTTTTACTATAACTGTAATTAACCCGGCTAATTTAAAATAACCCTTCAATAAAAGCTAAACAAGACAACCAGACATTCTCAACTGGTGGGTCGCGACCCAAAAGTGGGTCACTGACCCATTTTCATTGGTATGTGATCCTTTTCACTCAGGCTAAAAAAAATCTTGTGCTTCTATTGTGAAGAGGATTTTTTCATCAGAGTGCCATCTATTCATACTCCTTCACAGGAGATAGCGATGAAGCTCTGTCATGTTTCCCTCAATTTGGGTCATTAACAGGTGATGGTGGGTCCCAAAACCAGGGTTGCATCTGCCTGCCAACCCATAATAATAATCCTTATCTTTATCATTTTCATATACAACACAAATGACAGATCCTGAAAACAACCCTATCATGTAAATATCAATTCAAACTGTGGCATGTGGTTCCTAAATACCACTAAATAGTAACTTGAACAGCATCACCACCTATCAAATATACAACAATTTCATACATAATGGACCCTAACAATCTACCCTTAGAATATACATCTGTGTGTGTGTGTGTCTGTGTGTGTGTATGTGTGATTGTAGATCAGGAGGACTGTTAAGCTGCAGCCTCCTTCCTCTCATGGTGCTGCCAGCTCCGTCTCACACCACAGATACAGAGGCTGCATAGTTTCCAGGATCACAGGACTCTGGTCTCTAATGAAACTAATTGGCTCGTGACGGTGAATCACCGCATCACTGCCAAGATGAAAACATGTTTGATAATTAACTCCTCTATTGGTCTTTCCCCCAAGTAACAGGACATGTGACCACATGTGCTCATGTTAAATTGAACATGTATGTGACATAAGATGATGTGGAAAGTACTGGTACCGTATTCTGCCTCTAGGAAGCAGTAGAGACTCTGGTCCTAAATATAAAGCTATGGACTAATGAAGACAATGTTTTGGCAACCAACAACAGAGAAGTGGAAACACCTGTGTGTCGCTGTGATCACAGTGACACTGAGACACAGTAGTCAAGGTTTTAAAGGTGCAGAGAAAACAAAAAACAAAGCTAAGCTCAGCCATTGTCTGAGCACGTGTTCACATTTGAGTGGAGCCATTCGAATGAAATGAATAAATAAACTGCTGTATGATCACAGGTACAAATATTTTGCAAGTGGATGACTTCAGATTGTATGACCTAATTAACCCCACTGACAGCATCGCCGTTTTCTCTCAGCAGGAGAGTCATTAATCAGAGTGTGTGTGTGGAGGGAGGCCTCTGTCTAAGTCTCTATGGGGGCGGTGAGAGAGAGAGGGGGGGGGGGGTAATCATCATTATATACAAATCTGTAGTAGTAGAAGTTAAATTGAAGTCAAGAAAAAAAAGGGGAAATCCAAGTAGACCTGTCACAGTTTGGTGAAGTGTATGCACTGATGCAAATATCATCACAACAATGACCTGACATGATTTCCCAGGGGAACAAACGGAACAACGACACAACAGCAAATAATCATCATGAGAATCTGGGTAATAATAACAATAATAACAGGCTGTTATTGCAAAAGGAAATTGTAGCAATTCAGTTTTCATCGGGACTATGTATTTATCTATTTCATTTCACTCATTGCAAGTCCGTGGTCCCTGTTTTGACATTATTTCTCATCGACAAGGAGCCTCACTGATCAGCTATAGATAGACCCGCTTCATTAACTCTGACTGGCTCCCAGCCAGTGTCCATGTGGTGGTGAGAGACGCACAGTGTGTGTCCATGACACTTTATTACTTTGATTGGATTTGAAGGAAGAAACTTCTTCCCCCTCTTCCATCCTCCTGGCACAGGTTAGCTGTTTTTCCAGACGTTGAGTTCACACGTCTCTCTAAATAACCACGTGGATGATATTAATTATATCTCAGACTTACATACTCATATCTGATGTATATACATCTATAATTGTACATTGTGCTTGAAGCTGACCAAGACCTTGTTTTTCACCTTCTGGCAGAAAAAACCTCTGCTGCTGGTTAATAATTAGTCTGTGTGCGTCTGGCAAACCACTTTCATGCTCCGCTAAACACATGTACAGTACATATGGTCTACATTACATGCTGGATAGTTCATATAGTCTACATTACATGCTGTATAGTACACATAGTCTGCATTACATGCTGTATAGTACATATAGTCTACATTACATGCTGTATAGTACATATAGTGTGTCTTTGTCCTCTGACCAACTATTTATTTATATATTTATTCATCTTTATGGCACTAAAAGATTTATGGCACTCTATAAAAAGGCCATACTATTGTTATTGAAATGATTTTATTAGTCGCACAGGTAATGGTGCTTGTAGTAGTAGTGGCTTAGTATAGTTGAACAAAGTAAATTGGCCATAACATACAAAAACAAATATTTCCTTTATGTTGACATTCTGATGAATTAAACTGAGACATTTTTGTACACACACTCATAATGTTTATGTGATTATGTATGTATGACACTACTCGATACTTGTTGGCTTCAGCACACAGGTGAGAGTATTGGTCCGGTAAAATTCACTGAAACTCTGCGAACAATAATATGCACAATCAGCATTTTTCTCATATAGAATAGAATAGAATAGAATAGAATGCCTTTATTGTCATTATACACA
>JAFBJT010091861.1:93285-106098 GCA_016785325.1 Chascanopsetta lugubris | reverse complement strand
CAGTTGACCCAGTGTCGGGCTCTGACCTCCACAGTGACGTTAGCTTGAACAGGAAGTAGAAACGAGGTGTTTCAACCGTGGATGTATTCATAGAACAGGATATGGTACCGATCACGTGACATCATGTATAAAAAGTATTGATTACAAATACCCATAATCACCCACGTGTATGTCTTCGGGTGTCCTGTAAAGGCGTGTAAATTACTACTGTTGTCTAAGGGGGGAAAAATGCTTTTTGGGCCCATTGGGTTTTTTTTGTTGCAGTACCGTTAGTGACCACTGGGAAAAAAATTGCTGCAAGTCAGAGGGGAGGTGCTGTCTCCCAGTCTAATAATACATCCACGGCTTCAGTAGCCCCTGGAGAAGATGATAAAGAGCGCCCCCCTCTGGAGAACAATGGAGCGCTTCTTCTACTGCTTCAACTTACACAAAACACTTGTTTTGCCACAGTTCTACATTCACTGCTCTGTTATTCTCACTCCCCCCCCCTCAGGAAACCAGTTCAATGACCTGGCCGAGTGGATCCAAAAAGACAACGAGACGGGGATCTATTACGAGACGTGGACGGTCCGCTCCGACCCCGGGCCCAACGCCACCGTGTGGTTCGAGTCGTACGACTGCTCCCAGTTCGTCCACCGCACCTACAGGAAGCTGAGCCAGCAGGGAGCCCGACTCTCCAGCCGGTCGCAGACCAACTACACCAAGATCTACCTGTACAGCGGCGAGCCCCGGTACCTGGGCAACGACAGCGCCATCTTCGGGCAGCCCGCCCTCAAGAACCTGGCCGCGGACATCCGGGACTTTTACCACACGTTCCGACCGCACCAGTCGTTCGGGGACTTCGCCCTCAGTCTGCTGGAGGCTTACAAGAAGGTGGTCCTGGACAAGAGCTTCTACCTCTACTACAACTTTGAGTACTGGCACCTGCCCATGAAGCCCCCGTATGTACAGATCACATACGAGGAGGTGCCTCTGCCTTAACTCGTCACCTGCACTACTGATTGATTGATCATTTTCAAAAAGGTACAACGCCCAGGGTTTACTTAAAGACAATGTGTAAAAAGGTCCAAGTTTGTCTGGATTAGTTTACAAACACAAATCCTGTGGACTGTACCTTTAATTTATCAATTCACCACAAGATCCGATGTATTTGGAATCTTTTTTTTTCTTTTTTAAACTACCATTTTAAAGTTCTGATGGTGATTGTTGCTGTCAGTCAGCAGATGTTGCTCCTAATTGCACCCTCTGCTGGACAATTGTGAACCAAAATGCACTGAAAAACTCTTTTAATACTTAACTAACATTTACTGAATTTTCCTCCAAGTAAAACATTTACAAATCTTTTCTTTTGAATGTTTTCTATCAACTTTTTTTTTCTTCACAACCTTTGAAGTTAATTTGCTGCAGAAATTAAACGTAAATAAATCACCGTCTGTTGATTTAACATTGACAGATACATGTTTTTTTTTATAAAATAAAAAAAAATGTCTTCCATTCTGAATATGAAACAAGTGAAGAATAGAAAATGGTATTGGTGATTAACTGAATTAACACGAACATGTCGCACAAAATTCTGGTACATTAAATAATTACACACAAAAACTGTGAAATTGACCAACAAAATATTCTGCACAGGTTTAAAGTTGAACAAAGTTGAACATTTGACCATTAAATAAGGAAAGGAAACGCGCCGAGTACATTCAGAAATTTTATTACCTGTATAAGATCGCATATCCAAAACAATGATTTGAATTCCAAGTGGGGTTGACCAGTAAAGCAAAAGTAGACAGAAGCAAAACTAAAAAGGACAGCGTCGACAACACCGGTTTGTTCTAAATGAAAACTTCAACCGCAGGAATCTCAGAAACAACGAGGTTAAACTAACATTTACTGCCGAGGCCAAGATTAAAGAGACGTCCTTCTGTGTTTCTGCTCTGCGCAGACGATGAAACAGTGGATATGTGACTGTAGTACTCCAACTCCAATGTTGATGAATGAAAGAGGCTTTCCTTTGATTCCTTTGATGTACTCTGAGGTCAGGAAGGAAGGACGTCTGGCAGAAATGGCGATAAACAGTAATCTGGGATTTTGAAATCCTAACATACAGTGACGTCCAACAGTTTGTCAACTACCTGAAACTTCTGATGAAAAATACACATTTTAATAATTGTACCCTTTCCACTCGATTATGTAGCTCCTCCCACTAATACAAGTCATCACAGGTTAGAAGGCTTTGATTGTGATTTCGCATTGTGAAGTTCCCTCCACCCATTAAGATAGATTCTGTTTAACAATCAGTCTGTTTTTTGTAGTAGATCCCACTTTAAGGTACAAAGTGTAGGATTTAGTGACGTCTAGTGGTATCCTGCTTTTTCTTTTTCTTTTTTTAAGCGACCAAAATTTCAATGAAGAGCAAGGTTGTGTTTGGACACAAAATGGCTCCCTGGACTGCTCTTTCTACAGAGGGACTCTCGTCCGCCCGTTCCTAACCCGCTCTGATGTCGCTTTCAAGGGTTATGGTCATAAAATGTGAATGATTCAATCATGTGACAATGAAAACATAATCATGAAAAATAAGATTTCTTTCTTTTCTGTCTCTAAATCCTACAGACGGTGCCTTAAAGTATTTTCAACATTTCATTTTTTTTTTTATTCATTTTCTCACTTGATCAAAGGCTAACTTTATGAAGTGTAACTGCTGCCAAACTAACCCTGCACCACACAACTTTCTTCACTGAGAGCCCCAGTCCTCTGTGATACGAGTGCAGGGTGAAACCCCCCTCAACGGAGTGTGCTACGTCCTGTCGTTTACGTCTCTCCTGTTATCCATTAAAGATCGGGGAGGGGGAAAAATTGACGGAGGTGGGGACGAATTTCAAAATAAAATCTTACCCCAGGTTCTACTGATAGCTTTCTTATTTTGTAGAATGGGACGAAACCAAACAAATGAATTACAAACGCAGTGACCTCATCAATAAATTACACAGCCTCTAGTGACTCTAGTATAAGAAAGACCCATCTAGTAAAAGGAAAACTTGCACTCTGGTTTTTATAAAAGACACGAGCCGTTCAGGAAACGTCAAACCCCGACAGAGGGTGAAATAAAGAAATAAGTACATTTCTATTCATAATAATCAAACACACAGCGTTTTTATATACAGATGCATTTGACTTCCTTCTTAAAGGAAAAAAAGTTTGTTCCACTCATCTGACTTGCCAAATCTCTTCCGACTGAAATGGTTTGGGTGGAGTTTGGGCAGGGGAGGGGGGGGGGGGGGGGGGGGGGGGGGGGGGGGGGGGGGGGGGGGGACGTTGGGAGAATGAATGAAAATCTGGAGGGTTTGTAAAGAGACGGGTGGATGTGCTGCTCCCTCTCATGATACAGGAGCACTGTGAGGGCAGATACCCACTCGTGGTTTTCGCCGAGAGCTTGAACAGGCAAATAGCAGAAGATACAAATGAAACCTATATACCACACATATTCTTTAAATGCACCCGCGAGCCACAAAGCCTTTGTGCCGTCCATATGCATCGCGACTCGTCCGAGGTCGGAGACTCGCGTGCGTCTATGCGCTTTTTATATTTACATCATATTCTTACTCTGATTGCCTGTCTTTTACAACGGTTATTACAGTTTCCTTATATTCATGTACGGTATTCGCGCGTGTGTGTGTGTGTGTGTGTGTGAGAGAGACTCGGAGACCCAGCAGAGTGTCAGTAATTTGACTTTAAAAAAAAAGGTACAGTGTGTAGAATTGCAGGAATCTCGTGGTGAAGTTAGAGGCTGCGACAACCAAGAAATAAATAGATTACGATCAATGATCTAAATACTTGGCAACCCAATAGGATATAATTGAGTAATGATGTCTGTCTAACAGCCCTGTGCACATATTAGGCACAATATTATAGAAATCTCTCAACTCTGTTTTTGTCCTAATTTTGAAGAACATATAGATCCCGATTTGACTTCTAAGTGAATTGAGTGTTGTCCAACACTACATTTTCTTTCTTCCCAGAAACGACTAGAAATTAAATGATGTAGCTCGTCTTTGTAACCGATTATTTAAATATTCTTTTGAACAAATGTATGAAAATAGTAACGTGTAGCAGCTGGGAGAACCTATGGAAGCCTGAGGTTAACAGTACAAACTCAAAGGGTTTGTATGTCTTGGTTACTGTAGAACCACAGCAGCCCACAACCAAGGTCAAGTTTAAGGGCTGGTTCTAGTGATGAAAACACTCATTTGTTTAATTTTAGATTAAACACAAAAATACTTCATATCAACAACTACCAGTTTCTACATCTTACCTATATCGTACACACTGTACCTTTAAATCTGGGCCAAACTGATGATGGCATTGACTTATTGCTTTCCATTTTGAGTGGTCGAACCAGGCGATTCGTCATAATTATTTGGTATTCACGTAAGGTGCTTAGGAAATGTGACTGTTGGAAACCTTCTCGATAAAGCAGATATTCGTTTGTCGAGCGAATCGACGCAAAATGCAGAAGAAAAATAAACTAAAATCCGCAGAACCTGGAGAAAACTAAAAATCCATGACATTGATCCACACCTTCACAAGACAAACACAGAGAGAGCTATGTACACGTTTCTGTTCCACTTCTCAAAACTCACATCGTCAACACTACAACTGCTGCTGCTGCTGCTAACATCTTAAATTAAAATGAGGTGAAGGACCCGCTCACTCATCTGCAACAGTGTACCCACCTACAACAACCACACACACACACACACACACACACATACACACGCTATATACAAACAACATGTCAGCCGTTTGGAAATCCACCGATGCCGTGTTGTGTTACAGAGCTGTGCAGAGCCGCTGCCGCAGACTGGATTTAAGTAGGCCAAGTGGTAGTGTAACACCATGCAATTGTGTACCTAACTGTCCCAAATGACATTAGATCACACTCCCGCACACACACACACACACACACACACACACACTGACACACACACCTCTCATAATATCGACCATCACAACCAAGCTACAATGTCCGTTTAAGTCAGTTTGCAGTTACAAAAATTGCTTTGTCAAATATTTCCACCTGCACTGGTCTGAAGAAAAAGTGCAGAATCCGTCCCGATGAGCTTTGTTAGAAAAAGCAGAATTCCACGGTGCGTTCTCTCTGTGGGTGATGCTGTGCAGCAGTCGACTGCTACGTCGGACCCCCGGCGCCGCACCCCGCACTTCCCCCGGGGGAGGGGGGCGGGGTTCGGCCACTTTATTCGCTCCAGGTTGGCACCAAAAACATTCCACAATAGCTGCACGAGCCGCAGCTTTTCTAGGACAAACACGGGGGGCAGAGTTTTCACGCACTGAACTGCCTGTCTGTCTGTCTGCGCCTTTACTTTACCAGGTGGGCATCATGTCGGGGAACCAGACCCGGCCCAGGTGCTTGGAGACCTCCCAGTGAATCTCATCCAGAGAGTACTTGTGATCCGGGATCAGCACCTCCTCCATGATGGAGAGCTGAGACAACCGGCGGCCGCACATCTTCACAAACTCCACGAAGGCGCTGCACGTGACCTCGCACTCGCCCAGGCCGATGGCCGACAGCTGGGTGCAGTGCTTGGCGATGCGGATCAGCTCCTCGTCCAAGGGGCGCAGGCCGTTGGCGCACACCACCAGCTCCACCAGACGGGGGCAGTGGAGGCCCACGCGGCCCAGGACCTCCTTGCTGACCGAGCGGCCGAAGTAGAGGTGCGTGACGGGGACCTCCTCGTTGAAGAAGGGGCCGAACTCGTCCTCGTAAAGAAAGAAGTACATGACCAGGTTGAATTTGGGCGAGTGCCGCACCATGGCGTCCCAGCTGCTCTTTTTGATGGTGTGGAAGTGCTGGCCGGGGTTCTCGCTCACAACGTCGATGCGCAAGTGTTCCAGGTGCACGTGTTTCTCCGAGGACAGGGCCAACAGGAGCTCGTCGCTCAGGAGGTGGTAGTTCAGGGCCAGCTCTCTCAGCCCGTGACACTGGTCAGCCACACACAGGATTCCTAGAAATTAGATCATGGTTTCAACACTTTTTTTTTTTTTTTTTCAAAGAACTGAATTCCTTTGAAATTTCCACTAACTAAAAGGGGAAATGTCCGTCTTTTCCGTACAAAATGATCTACTGTATTTGCCAGATGAATGAGCATTGTTATTATGGCTGACAAAGGAGGACAGGAAAGGAAAGGACATTTTTGTACTTTGGAAAAACTGGAAAGCTGCATACTGGCTTTAGTTATAGTATCATGCAATGTCTGCCTGTCCAACTAAATTATACAAGGGTAGACGAGAAAATTACAAACACTCAAAACCTAACGTCTTGAAGATGGGAATTCAAAACATTTCACTAAAAACCAAAAGCAGACAGATTGAAAAAGGTCACAAAAGAAAAATGAGAACACATGTGCTTTTTATAATGTTGACTGTTTACTGGAGCTGTACCTGCAGGCGAAACGTGAGGGCAGCTGCTCATCTTCAGCAGCTTCAGAGTGTCACTGTTGTTCGCCACCAGCACCTTCAGAGAGGGATCGTCCACCGGCGTGTCGTCGATCTTCAGCGAGGACAGAGACTTGGAGTTGACGAACACCACGGTCAGAGCCGAGATGAAATGAGACTGTGGGGAGGGATGAAGTAAGATGATGTTAACAGATATTAAAGCAGGCTAAGTGTGTATTTTTAACGGCAATTTGTTTTGAATCTACTGACATCGATTAGAAATGCGGATGATGAAAGCACAGCTGCATATCGCTGACATTTCGGTTCATCTCGAAATAGGTCAAACTTCTCGGCACGTTGCGTAAATGGAAGTGTTTAACCGCATGCTACCGACTTTGCTTTCAAAGCTGAGGAGCACGATGCAGTCGACTGAAGAGTGGACGTCAATTATACCTTTGGAACCTCCATGAAACTCGGCCTGGCGGTCGAGATAAGCCCCAAGGTCTTCAATGAGCAATTCACCAACTGTGAAAGGATGTCACATGCTGCCTCGGCAGACTCAGTGCTGCTGTCCACCTGGTGAGAGCAAAACAAAGAGAGAGAAGTGAGTGACGACCATGACAGTTTGTTTATTCTCTGAAACGCTTCGAGGGGAACCAAGGCCACAAGTCTCTTACCTTGAAGCTGACGTACTGCAGGTGGTTCGAGTGCCTCTTTATGATCTGCTTGATGAGGTCCGGATGCGTGGCCTTCAGGTAAGAGCTGGCCGGCTGGTTGAGCTCGAACTCGAAACACCTCCACAGCTCCGGCATGTGGAACGCCTGGTTCCACCGCCGGCACACCTGCGAGGCGTACGCCCGGTCCAGCAGCGGGAGGTACTGGAAGATGTGGAGCAGCAGCTCCTGAGGCAGGCGTGACCAGTCGCCGTCGCCGCCGCTGGTGGTCGCCGCCGCGTCGGGGTCCACGCTCAGCTGCTTCCGGAGCTTCTTGCGCGCCTCCGGTGAGCTCCTGCTGGAGAGGCTGTTGCTGCCCTCCTCTGCTCCTTTATTCCGCTTCATCCTGAAAGGACGAAGATTGAGCAGCTTGTCAGGATCCACCATGTGATCGTAGTTCTTGATGAGTCAGTCTGGGTCAAACGTGACCGATGAGAAACCTGATCCTACACTTTCATAGTCACCTTCATCATTCTGTATTATCAAAGCACATGACTTGTTTTGATTCGTGGCCTCTACCGTCTTGTTTGTTTTCTAAAATATGTTTTTTTATTTTTTCTCCTGTATTGATGATGATGATGATGATGACGAAAATTGTAATGTTCCTGAGGGAACCCTCCCGAAGGGATCAATAAAGTTCTATCTAATCTAATCGCACATGAACATAAGGTGGTAAAGCAAATCTATGTTCTGATCTTAGATCAATATTAGCTTGGATGATTCACACAGACAGGGCTGTAACTTGCTATGATCATGACCTCAATCAAAGTTTCAGTCACTAAACAGGTGTATTATTATTTTTGGCTGAGTGTTCCTGATCATCTGGCAGCTCAGTGTTCAAGGGCCTGTTTCTTTATTTAGTTTACACGCAGCATCATGTGAATGAGGATATCTTGATGACTGCAGTTTTAACGGGGGGGAGGTGTTAGAGTGGAACTGGGTCCAATTTGTGTTCTCAGAAAATACAAGTTTTCCCCTGCTCGCTCATAAAAGCCAAAACTCTTCCATATGCTAACTTTGAACCCAGTGGGTGCAAGTCAAAGTACATCCGCCCTCACTGTTTGGCTTTGTAGCCAAGTGTAGAGTATACGGACAACGCCCATGTTTTTTTTTTTTGAAGTACCTGACATGCATGTCCACTACAATAAAAATGATTCACTTTGTTCATCCGAGAATCACACTACATCAAAAATCAATAATGTCACCAACCCTGAAACAATATCACAACAAGGTTGATGATTAAAAGGTTCAGTGTGCAGGGTTTGGCTATTGTAAGAACATACGGTGCATACACGTAAACTGCAAGCTACTACATTGTATGAGTGTGCATTTGTGGAAGAATAGTTTAGCGATCGATTTGGGGTTAGAATAATCTCCACAAATGTTGGATAGGAACGAACACAACATATCAGAAGAATTTTCATTATTACGGTGTTCAACTTCAGAGAGATTACACATTATGTTCCGTCATAACTCTTCATAAAATGTTGCCACAACAGCCTCAGTCCTCTGTGGCATTTACTCCAGAGGTCAGAGTAGATCTGGTCGATAGCTTCTTCCCAAAAAACATTTCCTCAATTGGAGTTTTCATGATGGCAGAGCGGAGCTCAGTCTAAAATTGTAAAAAAAAATTTAAAAAATACAAAATAAAAAAAACCATCTAAAAACTAAAAACTTTCAAAAAAAACCCATGGAGGACGGCCACAGCCTGAGTCACACTATTCTTAAACAATGAGGTCATTCAGTGTCCCTATGTGCCCCATGTATGTAGGCACTGCCAGACTGGAGATAACCACTCCCATTGTGGACTGAGGGTGGTCTCGGGGGCGGAGGCAGGGGGTGGGTTGTTAGCACAACAACACTGCAGTCAGCATACCACAGCCACCAGACACCGCCTCACTGTAAGGGTCAAACATTCGTGTAGCCCTCACATGCACTCGCCCGCTGCTGGAGAATATGACGACGGGTGACTCACGTGGCTTTTGCTCACATTTCACGGTCTGGGCGCCGCTCGGCTCTCGAACATGCGTCCGTCTCCGTTTACAGGTTATTGCTCGGACTGCAGGACACGTTTAACGCCCCTGTGTCTGCATGCACGTTATTTTTTCGCTGACACATCCGGCACTGACTCAAGAGAGGAAGCGCTGCTCTCCTGTTTTGTTTTGTTTTTTCTTCTCTTTACAAGGGCATATACACACACACAGCAGATTTCACTTAAGCCTCTGCTCCTCTTAAGGCGCCAGTCAGCTGACGCGGTGTGTGCAGCTGCATCTCCTTTATGCCCTACGCACGAACCCTCCTCCCCAGGCATGGATTAATCTCCCCCACTGGCCATGATGAAACTTTATCACACAGGAGCGTTATCAGAGGGCATTGTGGGAATATATGAGCAGCCAAACATGCAGCTCCCCTGTAGCCGTCTTGTTTCTCAACTGATCAGTGGGGTTCTGTGTGTGTTTACAGCTGTGTCTTCTTCCATCTCTTGACCTTAAAGTGAACCCACATCCCCAGAAACACACTCGGCTCTTCTTGACATCTTGAAATCAGATTGGACTGTGCCATTATCACAGAGCATTGAGGGATATTTCCTGCTTTACTATAGCAGGTGGTACCCAAGTGAGAGGGAACATTAGCATTGGTTTTCTTGTTTCTGAAACCAATCTGCCCTCACTATGAACCCTCTTCTGAAAACACATTGATTGCCCACATGTTCCGTCGTGAAACCAAGGATACTACATCCATGTGATAGACATTTTTTGCACTCCGATATTATTCCTTCACGGTCCAAATTTTTTGGTACGTATGCCAAGCCAGCAGGAAGTGGTTTTAACAAGGCTTCTGTTTTACGCACAAGACGGGAAGTTACACTGCCACATACTGACATGTGCTGGTGTTTGTTCAATGAAACGCAGTGGTCATACCGGAGACTACACCGTCGCTCCACACTGCAGCCAGCGCTAACAACCCAAAACTGTGACACCAAGCAGAACCGTTTTTGCTGACACGGGACGTTACTGCCTCTCTCCTCAGGCCACTTGCAATGAAAACATTGTTGTTTTACTATCCACATGATCACCGACGGGGTGGCACTTTTAAAAAACATTCATGTGCCCCTAAAAATGCTGATACTGCAAAAAAGAAAGGCCCATTCATCCTGCCTTGAAACAACAACAACAACACTCCATTGGGGCCTCATTAGAAACACTTATGGGACGTTAATTATTCATGTGCTGCCTGCAGTGCAACCGAGTGACAGTGTAAAGAAGCTCTTGAGGTTTCAGTTATCAGCCTCACCTCCGACCGCCTGTGTCCTTAACGTGAACCTTGCACCCCAGACATGGGCTTCATTCTTCTAACCAAATCAGCCTTGATTGGGTGGATATATATATGACGCAAATGTGATGTTGCCCGTTTAAAACTTTGGTTTACCTCTATGGGTAATTTTTATATTTTATCCAATCTTTATTTAACCAGGGACTCCCACTGAGATTAGAAATCTCTTTTACGAGAGAGACCTGGCCAAGGTAGCAGCCAGACAAAGTCAGAAGCGATATAAAACATGTAAACGATGCATAAATGAACAATAAAACAGTAAAACAATTAAACAGAGTAACATCATAAAGAAAACAGTGGCCTCTCAAGAAAAGCATTGACATATGCCACCCTTCCACGTGACACCCCCCCCCCCCCCCCCCCCCCCCCCCCCTCCATCTTCAAGTAACTAAATCAGACTAGAATGGAGCCGATATCAATTAGCATCATGAGACATTCCTCCTCTAATAGCTTAACTCATCCTCTCATGACAGGAGGTGTTTGGCACCACTGTGTGCAGGCAGCGGGGTCTCCCTCCATCTGTGCCCTCTTGGTGAACCCTCTCCTCCAGGCACGTCCTCATTATGATCCCGTGTAAACCATCTTGAATCAAAATCTGTCAGCCCTGAGCCCAATTCCAGACAGGAAAGTTGGGATTACAAGTGTTCAGCTGTAGCACACGCTGCACAGATGTGTGACCACAGGAGTGCTGGTTTCACTTACCTTAGCCTTTACAGAGATTTAATACTTTTGTTTACACTTAAGTGGGAGTCGTTTGAAACGTAGTGACAGTCGATGAATTAAGATTTTACGTAAATAGCAATGTATCACTAAATAGCTGATTATCTTGGGGGCAATAGTGATTCAATTGAAAATACATTGATGAGAATGTATACATCCATTCTAAAGGCGACGGAAAGGCTGTAGCTAGGTTAAGATGCCTCGAGTGCTAACTCAAGCAAACAGTTAGCGAAGTGGCAAAATGATATAAAAAAAACAGTATTGTGTTGCTACGCAGATATCCAAGTAGTTTGACACTGAGACACGCTGTCGATAAAACACCCATACATACCTTGTTGTTTACACACAGCTAGCTTGCTCGCTAGCTGCTAGCAGGAAAATCCGACTTCCAACTGACAGGCGTTGACGCTTCAGCCCGGGCCCGCGCTGGGAAAACTCATCCGCACCGAGCAGAGAACGCGCATAGGAGCGCGGCGACAGAGCCGTCCGTCGGTGAAGGGAGCGCGGCAGAGGTGGTGTCGGTTAACCCGGGAGAAAAGAAGTGGCAGGAGCCTGGTAACTCCGCTCGGTTGACCTACTTCCTCCACGAGAGAGCGGCTATTGAGCTGCGTTGCCTCTGAAATGGCGAAATGTTGTTGTGATGGCAGCGGTGCATGATGGGAAGCTTGCAATGCGAAATGGCTGTTGGCGAAGATCGTCTCTCAAGAGAAGGTGCCTCACGTTGTAGGAAATACTAAAGTGAATTTTTTTTCTACTGAAGTGAAAGTTTCCACAAAATAATGCAAATGAAGGTATTTTTTTATTTATAGATTACTTTGTTTAATATGAAGAATAGCGAGAAATATTAGTGATGCATTTCACTAGCCCAATGAGATTAATTAATGGTTAATTAAAAAGGGTTTAGTGGCATCTATTGGTGAAGAGTACATAATAAAACAATAATACAAACATTACATAAATTACCTCCATTGCTATATTTTCATAGGATATCAGTATTATATTCTATAATGCTTTTATGAGGTAAATACAAAAATGTCACTCTGATTACACACACTGCACCCTCTCAAGTAAATATGTCAGAGTGACACATCACTGTGTAATCACAGTCTTTGGTGTGGCAGGTTCAACTTTCAATATTTATCCTGAAGTCACTGTATTTATTCAATGGTCTAGTGTTTCTGTAGAGCAACAGTTCAGGTGTGGTCTCCATATTTGTTGACTCACACTCGGTATCATTCATTTACTCTCCATTCCACACAACAGGAAAAGAAAATTACATCACAAAAATCTGATACACAGTACCTGAAAAAAAAATTATACAATTATACAAATAAAGCATGTACACACTGTATATATAGTTAATTCAATTGGACCGCATCATTAAGTGAATGAGAAGTGATGGAGGAATGACACAGTGTGTACTTTGTGAAACAGAGAACCTGGTTTATTACCATTCAACTCCATCCACCACAGATAATACAGAGCAGATTCACAAGTATTAAGCTTTTTTATATAACAGCAGCTGCTTTTTTTCCACACTCTGTTTCCCAGAACCCCCTGAACCCCAAGAACCCCCCCTCCCCCACTCCCCCCGCCT
>JAFBJT010091861.1:82396-91899 GCA_016785325.1 Chascanopsetta lugubris | reverse complement strand
CTGTGGATCTGTGTCTCTGGAGGTTTGGGACTCTGGTGCTGGACCAGGAGAAGGAGCTAGTATCTCATGATGCTCCTTTTCCACCAAACTGGTTCCAGTGCTGGCTCAGAGCCAGTGCCTGACTTAGCTCCGCCTCTCAAAACTGGTGCCAAACCAGGCACTAACTTCTTGCTCGTCTACAGCCAGGAACCGAGGACAGGGGCGGAGTTACGGTGCCTAACGATATCTGCGTAGTCACATGCGCTGCCATGTTTGAAACAACTGTCTAGTGACCATCGGTAATAATATCGATAGATATGGTTCAACAGCAGTGGACCGAGGGGGAGGAGACCCAGCGCTTCTTGGCACTGAGGTCGTCCCACTAGATGCAAATGGACTGTAAGGCCAGTTGATTGATAAGCAAGTGGCACTGGACGACCTAAAAAAAATAACCTGTTGAACCGACGTTCTATGGTGACGTAAGAACGTGGCTCTGACTTGGGTCCTCGCCAATAAACAAACCATCAGGTTCTGAGGAAGTACCAGAGCTAAACACGACACCAGCACCAGCGCCTAACTAGCACTGGAACCCGATTGGTCGGAAAAGGGCAAACAGTGATGTAATGAGAACAAGAAATTCTCTCCCTCCATCATCATCGTTATTACGCGACATCTGTAAGAATTCAGCTCGGCTCCTTTCCCTTTCTTTTCCTCCATCACCATCTCTCTGCGCTCAGCTCCATTCAGACCCTGTTTTGGTTCCGTTCATTGAGTTTGAAAGGAAAACAAATGGAACCAGGGAGCAGGTACTTAGGCAGAGCAGATTTAAAAAGCCCACCTTGGTCCTGAGCACCCTGCTCCGTCGCCTGCTCTTTATCTCCTCTTTATGAGGATCCCTTCTTCTTTCCCTCTGTCATTTTTAAAAGGCTGTGTGTGTGTGTGGGGGGGGGGGGTGACAGAGTGAGAGCCTCAGGGGTCAGAGGTCAGCAGAGTCTTGAGAGGAGGCCGGCGGCTGCACTTGGTTTGACCCTGAGTCGTGTGTTGTTTCTTCGCTGCTGGAGCTTGAGGGTAGAGACATCACTTAGCTCTCGGGAGGAAAAATCCAGAGGA
This sequence comes from Chascanopsetta lugubris, assembly GCA_016785325.1. Lineage (NCBI taxonomy): Eukaryota > Metazoa > Chordata > Actinopteri > Pleuronectiformes > Bothidae > Chascanopsetta > Chascanopsetta lugubris. Next base: position 90,810 of record JAFBJT010091861.1, on the reverse strand, counting down.
CAAACTCGGATCTGTGTCGGAAAATAACTTCATCCTGAAGATGCCTGATTCCATAATCCACGGTCACCAGTGTCGGTGGCGTCTTTAGCCACAGAGCTCTGATACAACATCCAAACCCTGACCCTTTGACCCCAACCCCGTGCATAACTCAGAGATGTACTTGGCATACGAACGAAAGGGAACACTTGCATGCACACTGGCTCAGGCTGCAGCCATGTTCTCGGGACTGATGTCCGGCTAGCTCCGGTTAGCCAGGCGCTAGCCAGTGTTAGCCCAGGCTCAGGGCTCCGTCCTGGGCTGGAGAGCAGGGGAGGTGGTGGTGGTGTAGCTTCGATGAGGTCGGGCAGCTCAGCTGGCTTTACGGTTGTGATCGATGTCTCCCGCCTGAATGAGTGTGAGCACTGCTGGCTGCACTAACCCTCATTGCCACACGTGTCACTATAAACAACCACTTTGAGAACGTTCTCGCGTGCCCCTTTAAATCAGCTCGAAATGTGTGTTACTCATTTCACAGCAACTGTAACGTTTTGCCACGTCTCAACGACAGTGTGTCTTTCGACTTTAAAGTAGGTAAGGGAGGTCCTGGGTTCAATTCCCGGCCCCTCTATCCACCTACATTTGTATATTGCTTTGGATAAAAGCTTAAATAGTTATATCTCAAGTCAGATTAAAATCTTTCTTGATGATTATGGCGGAATATTTAACTCTGATTTCCTTGAATGGAATAAAAAGTTGAAAACAAGCTCTTTGGGTCTTCTAAGAACCGTCTTACACCACTGGGGGATAAGCCTCATGCACCCGGCTAACAATGACAGGGTCCATTTCATAAGCGTATTATCTCGTGAGCAGATGACTCTGGTTAAATCACTGAACATATGGCTCCACCTGCTCACGTCCTGTCAACAGCGCTAATCTCCACCGAGTCACCTGTTTGTTACAGAGAGGTCGTCAGTGTCAACAAGGCAACTGTCGACCTTTGACCGCCGCACTGTAAACACTGGTCTGATAGAAGGCAGAGGTATTATATGTATCATTATCTCAGATATGATGGTTTGTTGTCTCTCTCTTGACTTGTTTGTTTGTTTGTTTACCAGCACAAACGCACGAGAACAGAATTGTTCCGTGAAACTTGGTGAAAGGACTTTAGCGAAGGGTTTGGTTCAGGTGTTGTTGACATTTTATGGACAGAGTTCATCTTGTAGTGGGCGGTCCACCCGTTGGCCATCTTGCCGATGGCCTAACTCCTCCTACTTCCTGGTTCGTCCAAAAATGGCCAATGGGGCGGATCGCGGGTAGAGCTGGTGTGGGCCCATGGTGCTATGGTAGCATCCACAGAAAGTGCCAGCTCGGCCCAGGTGTCACTCAAGAGGCCACGCCCCTCAAATATGCAAAATTCTAAACATCAATAGCATAAATATAAGCCAGTTAACATGCACCACCATCTTTTCACAGAAGCCCAGAAAGGACAAATTAAAGAACACTTTGAACGTTTATGACGGTTGAAGGCTACTAGCTAACTTCAGGGCAACAAAAGAAGTTTTCTCATTCATGAATGTTTGGATTATACATTTTTAATAACATTTACCAACAGTAATACTATGATTTTAGCAAGATGACAATGTGCAAGCTCATGCTTTCTGATTCATAGGATATTACAGATATGAATAGTTGTGCGTAATTAGTTGATCAGGTGAAAAACAAGCAGGCCGGAATAATACACAGCATGTGACGCATTGACTCAAGTCATCAGCGTATGTTTGATTTAAGTCCGTTTGCAAATGTGTCTTCATGAAGGTTCTATGTGTAAATACATTCAATGTGTGTGTTGTTATGAGTCAGCACAGTCTCACACTCTGTGTGTTTGATATAGAACAGACGGAGCAGACTGGATAATGAACTTGATCTCTTTATTTCTTATAAATGTGGACCAGCTTGGAGAGAAAGCACTTCAGCTAAAAATAGACTCATAACTGGGATATCCAAATTATGACTCAGGTGATATATCCAAAGAAAAAAAGCAGTGAAAATAAATTATCTGAATAACAATAATAATAATAATTATTATTATAATAACAATACTTATAATAAACAGTGTCAAATTAGGATCCATAAAACTTTGTGAAAATTCACTTTGAAAATCGTCCATGAGCAAAAAAATCCAGCATCTTTTTGGATTAGCGTTGTGAAGAGGGGGGCGGACTTACTCTGTCTGGGAAGCCCCGCCCCCTCCCCTTTCTGTCACACACATTTACAATATTCACAGTTATATAGTAAACCTGCTCAGCCCCGACTGGACCACAGTGTGGACGGTCGGGGGGCATGTTGGTGTTGACACGCGAAGTTCCCGGCTGTCAGTCATCCTCCATCAAAACAGGTACCGATTGACAAGAAGTCAAAAAGTCCTCGCGACCACCGACAGCAAGATGGCGACACAGACTGCAGGTCTAACATTGTCCTCACACGCTCAGCCCATGGCCGTCACCATGTTGGAGTGGTGTGGGTGTCCGAATGACGGGTGTATGGGCGTGGGCGTGGGCAGCATGTGTCCCGCGTGGCCGAAAGGCGCCAGGTGGCTCATGGACATGTGTCCGGCCAGAGAGGCGGCGCTGAAGGGAGAGTTCTTGTCGCCGTGCAGGTTTTTGGCGAAGTCCTCGTAGCTGTCCATGCAACGCTTGTTCTTCTTGGATTTGTTGGACATTTTCCGGTTGCGAGTCTGAATCCCCTCCTTCTTCATGGTCAGTGGCCGGTTCACCTGTATAGAGGGGGAGGAGTCAGGGGGTTCATGAGTTTTGATTTTAAAGTCGTTTTGTTGCGTATGTCATGCTTTTGCCATCATTTTCCATAAATCGGCCAAAACTGGGGATGTGTGATGAAAACTGGAGGGAGGACATGTACCGAGCTTGGTGGCAAAAAAAAAATGACATGGTGGTCAAAGGGTGGTACTGCACTTTAAAATGACTTTTAAGCTAACTTTGAGAAATCTGTAAATCAAAGGATTTTGTTTCGTTTGATAAGTTGTAAGTGCGTTTACTTATACGTTCAAGTTGTCTGTTGTTTTGTTATATTTCCACTCATTGTTATGATCGGGCATCTCATGTCAAGAAGAAGACGGTTTTCTCATTCAAAATAACACCTTTCCACTTCTAACAGTGAATCTCTTTATAAAACACTGCACACATGGCCATAACAAATCAAAATAATACTTATATACTTTAATCCGTGTGTGTGTGTGTGTGTGTGTGTGTGGTGGTCAAGCACTCACGTTATGCAGTTTATAGTAGAGGCCGCAGGCGTTGCACACCGGGTCTCCGTTAGCGTTGCGTCTCCACAGCGTGGTGGTGGTGGTCTGACAGTTTGCACAGCAGGTGCCTGCTCGTCTGGCTGCAGACTGAGGAGGAATCAGGGAGGGAGTTTTAATAACAGCAAACACACACACACACACACACACACACACACACGCGCACACACACACACAGGCAGGCCTAACAATAGATTTGATCTTAAGAATATACGTCATCAACTTACAGCACATAACTCATATGCTCTGTTGATTTAAGCATAACTCATGTACTCTATATTCCACTGAAAATGATGTGAATCTACCCCCCCACACGCACGCACACACACACACACACACATACACACACACACACTCAGTTCCCTCCTCAAGTTACAGCAGTGTGTAGATGATATATGATTATACATGTAAATGTGTATTAATATATGTATATATACATAATATATATAGTAAATATACTCACTATATGCAAGTATAAATATATATAAAAAGATATACATATGCTACTAAATGAAATATCCATCAATCCAAACTAATAATTTAAAAATATATCAGTGCGATTCATACCTAAGGTATACATATCTACATTTATCTATATTTACATACACACACACATTACAAATACACCTTTCTGTGTCATAGTTGAAATCAAAACTCTATTTTCATAAGCGAGTAAAAAATATGACTATTCCTGTACAATATATTGCCACATTGCAAACAAGGCGCCACAAAGTTAAGATGCTCACATTCAAAACTTATTGTCTAACACAGGAAATGAATATAGTGACATTCACAACAAAGCTTTTAACTATTCCATCAACTGAACAAACTAAACAAGCTCCACGTCTCCTCACTCACTCGTCAGCCCGCACAGCTGCTCATTAACTCGGGCCGCAGCAGCGGAGGAGCAGCCTGACCTCCGCACACTCACTCAGCGGTGCCTGTGTGTTCAGGAGGCCGCGGGGAGGAAGCAGGCTGCCAGCCCCCGCTGCTTTATCTGGACCGGTCAGACATCCGGAGAGGAAGCCGGTGCAGGGCTGCTGCCTGTGCGGGGCTCTGCAGCGAGCTGCCCCGGCCCTGCCACACGGAAACCGGCCTGATTCATGGCTGCATAGGCATCTAGAACCCTGACTGGAATAAATCTACAGACTATTGTATGGGGCGACGTTTCACAATAAAAGCACCAACTCATCGCTCGTCAAATAGTGACGTGTTTCCCATTGTGCGCATTTTCCCCTCCGTTTGCGCAATTTTCGTAACTTCTCGCGTACACTCATATTTCCTCTCAAACGAATCGGATTACATGCTGCTTTTCGACAGAGCGTCCAGCCTCCGCCTGGACTGCTGCTGCGCCGGCTCCTTCAAAATAAAAGCGTCTGAATCCATTTCCATCATTCCCGTGACACATTTCACTGTCGTCCTTTGTTAATGAGCAGCCCTGCTGATTTAATGAGCCGCGTCTGTTTACCCTGCAAACACCGGCTCCATCCCACAGCTGCACACATGATGCACGAGGCTCTTTGAAACGAGTATCCAGAAATCTGGGAATAACATGACGTCATCGATCACAGCTGCAGCTGAAATGTGTCCGTTAGATTTGAATTATTGACAATATCCATGATGCTTTCATGCCTAGAATTTGTATAAAACCTTTCGAAACAAGTGTTTATGTGCTAACTTCTCTCTGCTCCTGAAAGGAATTAAACAGATGCTTAAATGAGTGTATGATCACTTGAATACACAAAGTGTTTGTTTTAATTTCATCAGAATGAGCCTTTATATTTACATCAGGAGCAGATGCTCTCTTAGGAGGCGGCCATGTTGCACCACTATATCATCAACAGCCCATGAGCTCCTTTAATAACCTGTGTCTGTGCAAATGTAACACACTATAAGCATTATTTTATCCATATCAATATATCTCTAATCTACACTGCACATATCATTGTTTACATCCGTTTATATTATATTTATCCCTGCTTTTTGTTTTATTTTGTAATGTAGGGCTCCTTTGTGCAACATGAACCCTGAAACTGTTGCCTTTGATCTACTCTGAATTGGCTTTTATGTTAGCCTCATGATAGCAGCTGCAAAGATGGAGACTTAAAAACAACTCAACCTTCAAAGTAGAACAACAATAATCAATCAATCCAAAAAAATCATGTCCCTCACTCCAACACCTCAGATACCAGAACTCATCACTGATGAGGTTTCAGAGCCGGGCCCATAGCCCCTGAGATCAGTGACACTATCAGAAGTGGCCCTAATGATGATAGGGCCACTTCAAACACACACACACACACACACACACACACACACACACACGGTTGTCCTCTGCTCACAGGCCAAGCTGAAGGAGCTGGAGGTGAGTGACAAATACAATCCCAGGAAACTGATTGAGAAAATATAACTTTCCTGGTATTGTATCGTATGAAGCTCACTGCCCCCCCCCCCCCCCCCCCCCCCCCCCCCCCCCCCCGAAGCTCACTGCCCCCCTCCCCCCCCCCCTCCCCCCCCCCCCCCCCCCCTTCTTTATGAACTGCCACATCACTCACCAGCCTGCGTTTGGGTTTGATGAGCGGTCGGTTCTGCCCGTTCATCTTGTGGTAGAGGCCGCAGGCGTTGCACAGGTAGTGTCCGGTGCTGTCGCGTCTCCACAGAGGAGTAGAGGTGGCCCCACAGTTCACACACTCACGGCCCTCTGAGGAACAACACACACACACACACACACACACACACACACACACACACATTTAAATGTATATAAGACACAGAAATCCAACACTAAACCAACAAGGACTTTTTGGTCCATTATCGTCAAATTTCATCTGCAGCTTTCACATGAATGTGTTTGTTCTTGTGCGTTTCTGAGGTAAATGATTAAGTTCTACAAAATACATCTTATAAAGCACATGTAAAACTGTTTCAATGTTTTTAATGATAAGGGTATTACAATGATAATGACAAAATGACATTTTATGCATTGAGTGAGGATTCATGTAGTTTGTATTGGAAATGTTGCTTCGTCTTTGCAGGAACAAAAGTAAACAAAACAAAGCAAAACAAAACAAAGTAAAACAGCCCCATGAACATAAATATGCTCATCAGCAGAGACATTTATAATAGACGATTAGATTGAACCTGATTGCATGTTGTATTTGAAGTCAGTAAACAGACAGATAATATGTCAGCTCCAGTTTAAGCTGAGCTTTGTTGATCCTCCTTGTTGAACTCGATCGGGTTTGAGGGTGAAAATCTGCATCTGTGTGATCAGGTAACAATCTGGCTCATGGGTTCAAGTCTCGTGTAACAGAGATGTGACTGTCGCCTAAATCCAGGGGAACCTGAGGCTCCTCCGTTCACACCTCAGAGCTGAACCCAGATCAGAGCTGAACCCAGATCAGAGCTGAACCCAGATCAGAGCTGAACCCAGATCAGAGCTGAACCCGGATCAGAGCTGAACCCAGATCAGAGCTGAACCCAGATCAGAGCTGAACCCAGATCAGAGGTTCAATCCCAGAGTCACAGTTCACGAACGCACATTAACACGTGTGTGTGAGAACACACTCTAATCTTTCACTGCTAATTACAGGAAGGATTATTATTATTATAAGTAATATAATTGTTAATTATTGTATTTTTTTTACTGTTTTACATTTTTAATTTCCAGAAATATAAATGATGCTAAAAACTAATCTGACGTTACAACATGACTAATCTGGATTATATCAAATTTCAATAAATCCCTACCTTTTGATATTTAAATTACAAATAATACACACCATTCAAAGCACATTTGTTAAAAAATAGAAAAATAGAAGCTTTTGTTTTTATCATTGCCAAATATATTTATACCCTATTGTTTTTTCCCCTTTGGTGAATTAACTAAGAGCTCATGTGACAAATCTGCATATTTGATCTACTTAACATTATAAACATGGAAGATTTGGGTTCAGTGTTTATGTGTGTGTGTGTTCATGTCATCAGATTTTATAATAATCCTTTTACAGGAATATTAACACAGTGGATTATAAACACTGCTGCAATTTAAACCCAATAATATAATAATATTTAGAATAGAGAATGTAAAACAAGTGACTCCTGAGTATTTAGTTTATATAAAAATATAAAATGTGCCCGGCTGTGGTTGTGGTGTCAGCGGTGGACTCACCGGTGCAGGACCGGGCCTTGCCCCTGTTTTTGGGGTTGAAGCTGGACGATGCTCCGAGGAGGCTGCCGGGGTGGAAGAGGCTGCCGGAGTACTCATGAGCCGCGGGCAGGGAGTAGGTGGGGTAGGTGGGGATGGGGTGGTGGGTGGAGGGCGTCTGTGCGCTCATGGAGCTCAGGCTGCTCCTCAGGGGACTCGAACCCTCCAACTTCATCCCCTCCGTCAGGGACACCTGGTACTTCAGCGAGTCCTTCTCCTCTATCCTGGAGCCCGCAGAGGGGGACGTGGGCCCCGGGTCCGGGGACACGTCCTTGGGCGGGGTCGGGGGGAAGGTGTACAGGTGCGGGCTGGAGTGGGACGGCGGCGTTAGGGAGGGCGCGGACACCGTGTTGGAGTTGCTGCTGCACGGGTAGACCGCGGAGAGGCCGCCGGGGGACGCGGAGCCCGGGTGGTGCAGGCTGGGTTTGCTGAAGGGGCTGACGGCCCAGGCGTTGTGGTGGTGGTGGGCGGACAGAGCCGCCTTGGTGCCCCCGTCCAGCCAGGAGAGGCCCGGGCTGTGGATGAGGTGAGGCCGGCACACCTGGCTCCCTGTCAGCCGAGCTGTGGGACCACCACAGAGATTATTGCACATCATCCGAGGGGTTATATGACGGATTTACACACTATGAGACCTGTTGATTCTCTGGGAACCATGAGATGACGTGTCGGTAGGATTGAAGGAATAATACAAACATGTTGTTCAATAATACAATCTTCACTTTACATATTTTCACAATTTAGATACACTATTTGAATGAGCTCTTTAACCACCATTTATCACATACACAAACTTGAATATTCACATTATTCTAAAAAAAAAAAAAATAGCAAGGGCATTTTTTTTGTTTTATTTTGAAAAATAAAAATGTAAAAATCTATATAACTGAAAATGCAAATTCCTTGCAGCTC
>JAFBJT010091861.1:56018-77130 GCA_016785325.1 Chascanopsetta lugubris | reverse complement strand
CCTCCCCCGCCTCCCCCCCTTCTTCTTCTTCTTCTGCAGAGACCAACGACAAAACTCCGACAGGAAACGAATCAGTGTGACTCAGAGTGCATTTCTACAACCAGAGACACAACCAAGAGCCGCCACTCTGTTTATACTTTGATACAGGAGGAGTGTGAGGTCACTCATTTACAACTTTCTGTCTGTCCGTCTGTCCGTCCGTCTGTCCATCTGTCCATCTATCTGTCCATCATCCATCCTTACATCTATCCATCTTTGTCCTCTCTCTCTTTATCTATCTATCATCCATCCATCCATCCATCCATATTTGTATCTATCCATCTAACCATTTATCCATCCATCTATCCATCCATCCATATTTGTATCTATCCATCCAACCATCCATCCAACCATGTTAGTATCTATCCATCTAACATCTATCTATCTATCTATCACATATGAGTGTGTGTATGTATGTGTGTGTGTGTGTGCGTGTGTGTGCGTGTGTGTGGACGGAAACCTTTGCGTGTGTGTGTGCGTGTGTGTGTGCGTGTGTGTGTGCGTGTGTGTGTGCGTGTGTGTGTGCGTGTGTGTGTGCGTGTGTGTGTGCGTGCGTTTTCACTACCAAACATCAAAGAGTGGAACATGAAACTGGACTTAGTGATGGTAATACATTCATTGAGCTTCATTAACTCTGGGCTGGATGATCCAGAAAGCACTTTACACGCCGGTGTAAATATTTAAAAGAGCAGAGGACGTCTAATCACTGCTGGGATCCACTGACGATCAGGGAGTGGAATCACTGCTAATGATTCAACGCTGCTGTCTGCTGCGGTATCTGCAGCCAAACGATGGGGTAGCACCGGCGCAGATGGGCCGGCGTTTATTTTAGATTCGCCTCTTCACGGCATAAAGCGGCTTTTTACTGCTTTGATATCTACAGCACTTCTAAGAGGCACATGTGCTAATTAAGTGTAAGGATCTATTCCCACTGGGGCTCAGTGTGTATGTACGTACGTACGCACGCACACACACACACACACACACACACACACATATATATAAAGTGTATTTATATGAAGTACTGCATTCTGGGAAACATCCAAGGTGTGACGCAACATCTATACAGCGGGTTTCTTACTGGGTGTTTATCGTGGTGTATCACGGACCCACAGTCAGGTCAGATATCTGTCCTGCATCTATACACACATTCAGTCACTTTAAAGGTGCAGTGTGTACAATTTATGTCACTTCTATTGGTAGCTACTTTTTAATGACGAAGTCACGGCGATCTACCGGGTTCGGCTGCGATTTGTTGACGGGGGTTGACGCCCTCTCTCACGCTGTGTGTGTGTGTGTGTGTGTGTGTGTGTGTGTGTGTGTGTCTCTCTCTCTCTCTCACCCATGGTGACGCGTGACGGACAATCGATTTGCAATCGATCAGCACTTCCCTCGCGATCGACGTAATGGCCACCCCTGCGCTAAATTGAGCCCTTTAAAGGTGCAGTGTGTAAGATATTTTCTAAAAATATTATTATTACAAAACAATTACATACTGACATTTTCATGAATTTCTGATCACCTAAATGTTCCCCCCCCCCATTATCCTTAAATGAGCCCATTAATGTGTATTTACATGAGGGGGGGTGTCCTCTCTACAGGGGCCACCATGTTTTTACAGTAGTAAAAGTGGATGCGCTAAACATCTTTTGAGTTTGAATGAGAACTGAAGTCGACCACAGGTTCTCCTGCATGTTCTGAAGGGCGAGGGTGAGGTGATGGATACAACATGCAACTTCACCTCTAGAGGCCACCAAATATTACACACTGCACCTTTAAAGTGAGATTTAATTGTATCAGCGGAAATGGAAGACAAAATGTATATCTATGTTTTCACTGACACAGAATCGTCCAAAGCAAAGGGTTGTTTGTGTTTTCGTTACCTGAGAGTCACTTTATATCTACATCAGAGTGTCCTCCACCATGGAAGCTGTTTCTATGGCAGCAGAGAACTGAAGAGCTAAACAGCGGCTATAAAAAAGGCTTTTAACACTGTCTGGAATCTGAAGGCCATCACACAGTCTTCATCACACTTTGGGGGGGCGGGGGGGTGGGTGTGCAGTGAGGAATATTGATGTATGGAACTTCACAGTTAGATGGCACTGTATTTTACACACAGAGCCTTTACTGTTGACGAACTGTGAATGAGCTCATTCATGGTGATTAAGGAATTTAATGTTTCCCATATTCACACATTTTGAAATGTGTTCTATGACGCAGCCGAACAAATGACACATTTAAAATGACCTCTTGCAATGACTTTCAAAGCGGTGTCATATAATTAAAGGTAGAGTGAGTGGAATTTGGTGACATCCAGTGGCGAAGAGTCATCACAGCTGAATAAGCCTCCCTCCTCCTTCTGTACGAGAATCTTTTTCAGCCTTTGTTGTATTTATCAATACACCCCATTTGGTGTATTGATAAAAACATGGTGCTGCAACATGACAGCCTCTGAGCAGAGGACTCTGTCTAGAGGTAAACATAACTCATTCTAATGCCAAAAGAAATTATGTATTTGTGTAAACTCATAAAAACATGCACTGGAATGATCCTATATTCATTTCTGCTAAAAAAAATAAAAAAAATACACACTGGACCTTTAACAGCATGTAAATTAACTTTCTGAGCACAAAGGAAGAGGTAACCGAGCCCAACACGGAGGTGAAAAAACATGCAGTTCTCAGGGTGGCCACTTGAGGCTGGCTCGAAAAGCGAGTCAATCCCCACAGACTCCCGTGTTAAAATAGAGAGGTGAATGACACATGTTTTCAGCCTGGTACAAATAACGCTTTTGGTCTCAGTCAGTCACATCGTACAGGGGATCTTCATACTCTCCTTTGAAATCGTGCGTAATTAAGGGCGTGGCCTCCTGAGTGGGCCGCCACAGCCCCGAGGCCCCACCCCCACCTCTACCTATGCTCCGCCTCTTTGCCCATATTAGGATGAACCAGGAACAAGGAGGAGTTTGGCATCGGCACAACATAAATGGCGACGAGGGAAGCGCCCACTCCGAGCCTCATTAGCGCAGGTGACTTCTTGAACGCTACATCCATCTTTAATACTTTCTATGACACAAGCCCCATCGTGTTTCCTGGACACGACAACAGGCGTGTCACAGTGACACACTCTCCTGCTATTGGCCCCTGACACACGTGTGTGCATCAATATTAATGACGACCCACAAAGGACGGTCTGATTTCATTTGAACTTGCATAAAAGCACAAACCCACATCAAACACATCGGTGGGAGCGAATTTGAATGAGGTGTCATCTGTTGTCATTTACGCCGCAGGAAGTCAGAAAGTCAGCGGTTCCTGTTTTGTTTTGTTTTTTCTTTTGTTTTGGGGGGGGGGAGGGCGGGGGGGGGGCCTTGGCGTCTGAGCACAACCGGAGCGAGAACAGGCTCCGGTCTCATCTCGTTCCTCAGATCCAGACGAGCTGATTGCCAGGGAGGAGGGAAATCATTAAAGAGCGGCGCTTCACTGGAAGCTGCTGCGCCTCCACCTTTGCACCACTGTGGTGAATCAGGCAGCGCACGGTGAACCCACGAGTCCCACAGGGTGATCATTACCATTACAGAGGAATACAACAGGAGTCCACCACGTTGGTGTGTGTGTGTGTGTGTGTGTGAGACTACAGAGAGGAACTGAAACCATCTGTAAACTGTGTGTGTGTGTGGGGGGGGGGGGGGAACTGGGTGTGTGTGTGTGGGGGGGGGGGGGGTGTACATGCACAGTGTGTGTCTTCCTGGAGGAAACAGAAATAAACAGAGAGTGAGATGGAATAAAAGAGCCGCATGCGGTTGTGGTGAGCGATTAGCGAGCGGGAGAATCAAAGGTCCTGTTGTCGGCGCAGATCACACGGGGGAGCGCGATGTCTCCGACACACACACGCAACTAATGTCAGTGATTTCCTTTGGAAAACGCCAGGTTTGGAAAGGAGCCACAGCATTTAAGAGAACATGTGATCTGAGGGTGATGAATGAAAAAAATGGAGACTAATTAGAGCGAAATAAAACTGCCATTTAAAGGTGCAGTGCGTACGATTTGGTGACATCTAGTGGTGGAGTTGCATGTCGTACCCATCACCTCACCCTCATCCTTCTGAACATGCAGGAGAACCGATGGTGGACTTCAGTTGGACTTAGACTGAGGCTCCTTCGATAAACACACCATCAGCGCACATGTTAAACGGAATTCCGTCGCTTTGGATCACATGAATATATCTAACATTCAATATAGTGCAAAAGTATAAAAGAATAATACTAGAAGAATAAGAATAAAAAAATATTAAAAGAATAGTTGTCATTAAAACTGATGTTTTAGATGAAGATGTTTAGTACGTCCACTCTGGGCTACTGTAAAAACATGGCGGCCCCCGTAGAGAGGACCCCCCCTCCTCATGTAAATATACATTAATGGGCTCATTTAATGGTAATGGGGGGAAAAAAATACATGAAGGTGATTATCAATTCATGAAAATGTCGGTGTGTAATTGTTTTGTAATATTTTTTTTCTACGAATAGAAGTGACAAAAATCGTACTCACTGCACCTTTAAAACGGACAGAGAAGTCATATGAAGTCACACAGAGATATATTATATCTCCTGGTCATTGGTGAGAAGATGAACACGAGGAGAAGGGAGAGTGGCTTCACTTCTCTGGGCACAGACTTTCACACTCTGCCCCTCCCCTTGATTTCCCTCTCATTTCTCAGCTGCTCCCACAGGAGCTGTCACGTCTCCGCGCAGCTTCATGAAAACAGCGCGAGGACACGAGCAACAAAGACACTAAGCGCTACTGTGGCAGAAAACCTGCCACATCACTGACACCGATCTCACTGTGCTTTACAATTGTACTGTCACATGCAAAGACATTCGTCTTTCACACACACACACACACACACACACACACACACACACACACACACACACACACACACACACACACACACACAAATGCTGAGGGCCATTAAAGGTGCAGCGTGTGAGATTCTGGTCAATTTGTGTCACCTCTATCTGTGGGGATAGAATTACCAGAGACATTTTGACAAATGTATAATCACCCCAATGTATGACTTGCTTTTTAGACTTGCCCTTTAAGGTATATTCACATCAGGAGGGGGTCCACCCTACGGGGGCAGCCATGTTTTTACAATAGCCCAATCGGACGTACTAAGCATCGTTTGAGCTTGAATTGGGAGCTGAGGGCCACCGTAGCTTCTCCGGCATGCTCTGATGGGAAGGGTCAGGTGAGGGATACAAACTGCAACTTCACCAAATCTGACACACTGCACCTTTAAAATGCCTAACTTTCTTTTTGTGCATCACCTGACACAGAGAAGAGAACACGACACGGTTCATCATCTCACCAGAGTCTGAGCTACTCTCTTTACATAAATCCTAGAGTTGATGGTGTCATTTCAGAAAACCAATCTATTCCACTTCGGAACAACAATTAAAAAAAATTTTTTTAAATTAAATCTTTTTCCTGTCGAGAGAGTTGAGACATTAGTTTGACAGTGGCAGCTTTTGTTTGTGCAACCCCTGAATTGGACGAATGATGTCGCAGCTAATGTGACAATCCCTGGAGTCACATCCTACATCCTGCTGTTTCCTCATGGCCATGCATGTTGTTCACTTCCTCCAAAGAAGTTCTAATGAAGTACCTGTCTGTCTGTCTGTCTCTCTCTTTCTCACACACACACACACACACACACACATGCAAAGCTACATCTCATTTGCTCAGTTCACACTGTAGTGTATGTGTTGTTGTGTTATCCTCAGCTCTCTGTGATTAAGGGATTACCTGTTGTTTATCTGCAGATTAAATAGATCGCTCCCCTCCTCCACTTTCACTGTCCTACTCTGCACACACACACACACACACACACACACACACACACACACAAACTCACACATGCTCACACAATTTCTGTGCATATATCCACTATTTTCTACCGTCATAAACATTTGTTGCTTCACAGCTGCAGTGCCACTCCGATCCACCGGGGAGTTGCTGGGGAAACATCCTTGCACTGTGTGTGTGTGTGTGTGTGTGTGTGTGTGTGTGTGTGTGCAATAGACCTGGCACTGTTCAGTTTCTGTGCTGCAGTAGATCCTGGATTGAAGAGTTTGCTGTGTGACATCTACTGTGTCGCATGCTGTAAATCTGTTTGACTACATTCCTCTGCACTGCCAATGAGTTCAAGCCCAGGCAGTGAAAAACAAGAGGCTGCACAGCAACAGCTACTCAACACTCCACCATCCCTCCATCTGTCACAGGAGCACTGAGTAGGATTACGCCAAGTCCAGTGGTGAAGTGAACTATGGGGGAATTCAGCTGTTTTTAAAACACTTTAAACACTAAAGTGTTTAATATTATAATGATTATGATGATTATTGTTGTTGTTAACATTATTATCAGTAGTAGTAGATGATGTTGTATTGTTATTGTTGTTTTATCATCATCATTATAATTATTATTATTATCATTAGTAGTAGTAGTAGTAAAAGAAATAGAAGTATTATCATTATTATTATTACTATTATTGTTGTTATCTTTATTATTATCATTATCTTTATTAGTAGTAGTAGTAGTAGTGGTGGTAGTAGTAGTATTGTAATGTTGTTGTTGTTATCATTATTATAATTATCATAACATTTCATTTAACCTTTAATTCTTATTTGACATGGCCCGAGACCACTTCACATCCGCACCTGTGACGGCGAGTTTCCATTTTTCCCAACATGCAGTGAACCCATCATGGTTTTCATTGGATTCGGTTGCAGCAATTACCCTCAGCCCCCGACTCCAGCTGTTAGACACGTCCCGACGCCTTCCCTATATTTCTTCATGACGCCTTAAACGGCAGACGCGCTGTTTCCTGGGAGTGAAAACTCCCCGCTCCCTCTTTGACCACACTTTGATTCGAGCAATATTTACAAGAGAAGAGACAGACATGACGACAGATGCCGGCTTTAAACTCTCATCCCGCACTAATGAGGTCCATCACGCCTCTGACAGTTGGCAGAGAGCAAGCAGATCATCATCAGGACCAGAAACGAGAGGAGGCGGCTCCTTAACGCCTGCGACGGCCTGAGAGGAGCGTTTAGGGCGAGAGGGGTTTCTAATGAGGACTAATTACAGGCCCGGATCAGGAAGTCAACAGCGCCACTTCAACTCCGAGCTGTCGCCCCACCTTTTCTCAAATGGTCTCTAATGAGGAGGGAGGCTGGCGAGGAGACGCCGGAGAACCTCCAGCTCGGTTTATTTATTTATTTATTTTTTTTAATCCACATCAGGGGAGGAGAGCGAGCAGAACCCGAGCTCCTGTCTGGCTGCGCTCTGCAACACTGAGCTTCACGCACCGATGCAGGCGAGGTCACAGACTCATCCCCTTCACAGCCAATTTGTCCGTCCCTGTCAACGCATCCTCGGAGCCATTCGTTCTGGCAACATGAACGTTTATGGCTCCGTGACAAAGGCTGGTTTTACAGGGGTTTTTGCACATGAACTGCGTTTCCTGCTCAGATTTCCATGGACAGTGGATCTGAGGGTTTGCTGCAGAGCTCACGACAAAGCGCACATGTCTCCGATGGTGACGTCAAAGCTGCGGCAGTTACTGTGAGTGCAGACTTGATATGACAAAGACGATCTTCATTCGGCCACAAAAAATGAATGTACTCATAGAACAGGATGCGACACCTCCCATCGGGACTTAATTCTTCCCAGTGGCCAATCGAGGTACTGCAACAAAACAATCCCCACGCTGCCCAAAAAGCATTTTCCCAGTAGAGCTCAAAAACAATTCAGACGCCTGAAGGGTTATTGAGGTTAGACACCTCAAGACAAACGCTTGGGTGATTATTGGTCTTCTATATATATTTTTTTATTCTGGTAAAAAAATTTAAAAAAATCCTAAAAGGTCAGAAAAAGGCCAGAAAAGTCACGGCTGATTTTCCATGTGTCGCTATGACGACTGCTAGTTGTCATAACCCCGATGCATTATGGGAGCGACGCTACTGCACCTGCTCTATGGAGCATTGTAACCGGGCCCTAAACCCGCGAGTCAGAAACTTCTGTTGGCGTATGCACCAGGCGAGCTCCTGCCACAGACTCGAACGGGGTCACATGATCAATACGGTTTCCTGTTCTATTAATAGATCCATGGTCTGACTGTTTGCAAAAACAAGTCCAGAATGGACGCTTGAAACTCTATGAAACTTGGTTGAAAGAGGCTGCATCGACCAGAGAGGAACTAATTAAATTTTAGATGAAGAGGCAGACGCGGGACTCTTCTATCTATCCATCCAATGTCTACACAGAGACAATGGACCTCTCACACCAGCGTTCACCTCCGAGTCCCACTGTCTTTAGGACTGAGGGAGTAAAACCACAAGTACAATCAATTCTCATAGAAAACTCGAGCAAAACATCAAAAGAACAACGTAGAAAACAAAAGGTAAAAAACACCAGACTTTCAATCTCTCGGCCAACTTCAAGATAAGAGGAACGAGTCACTGTTTGGTTCATGGCCTCAGATGAACTCTGTTTATATATGATCAATAACAGACTCGGGGGCGGCGGGTGGAGGGGGGGGGGGAGAGTGGGGGGGGGGGGTGGGGGAGGAGGAGGAGGAGGAGGGGGGGTCATCGGATTATGAGACACAGTGGAATCTGTTTACACACTTTCACATTCACATACGTATGTTCGTCCACAGTCGCTGTGGAAACCATGGAGGCCGAACATCACGTGAAGGTCTCGCGTCTCTCTGGGAGAGGCTGCGCTGGGAGTGAGACAGGGAGTGAGCGAGGGAGTGAGAGAGCGAGCGGGCGGGCGAGCGGCAGGGTCCGTGTGTTATTTGTGTGGTGGCATTGTGGTTCACTGTGGGGGTGTGATACTGCAGGTTGCTGGCAGACAAAGCCATGGAAGGCCTTCGATCCAACACACACACACACACACACACACACACACATTGCAAGCTCAACACAATGTCTCTAGACATAATCTTTCGTATGGCTTTGTTGTAACAGAGTTGCAGGGCGGCACGCGAGGTTTGAGCCACGAGCGGATGGAAAATAGCCCTAATTAAACATCACAGCTGTGCAGAGGGTGAGACAGGAGGGAGAGAGAGAGAGAGAGAGAGAGAGAGAGAGAGACGGGTCATAAATGCCAAGCTGCCCGGGCGACATCAGAGGAGGCAGGTTTCACGCTCGCATCGGTGCCAGCGCCAGCGGTCGGGCACCGAACCTTCATCCTTTCATCGTGGCTCGTGAGGCCGGGGGGAAATAAAGACGCCCCCCCTCATGCTCTGTGTGCGTCTCCTGATCAAAGCCACACTCCTCCAGCGGCAGCTTCTCCTTCAGGATCCAACATCTGCACACATCTGGAGCCCATTGTCTTTACTACACTTTTAAAGAGACAGGCGACCGCTGAGCGAGCGAGAGAGAGAGAGCAAGAGAGCGAGAGAGAGAGAGAGAGAGAGGACACATGGGAATCTGTGGCGCCGCCGGGCCGCCATGTCTGACCTCTCCTCAAACTTCCATGTGCATCCACTCACTGTCTCCCTCTTCCTGTGGCCAATGACGAGCCAGCGGGCGCCGTCCAATGGGCGGCGTGCCCGCGCACACACATGCGCACCAAAGGCTCCCAGCGACTAGAAACAGAGAGGAAGCCATTCCGTGTCGTCCCCGACGTGCGCGAAGCAGATGTTTGCGTCACCGCGGCGCAAAGTCAGGCCGATGCAACAACACGAGTGTTTCGCCGTGAAACGCGCGCTTCACGGAGGAACTCGATGAAACGCACATTTCCGCGGCGCCAGCAGGAGTTCTAAATGTTTCCTAGCAACAGGCTCCCAAAAGTGTCGAAGCGTTGGAAGCAACGCCGCGGCCACTTCCAGCAGGTTCCGCTCGGCCGGCCGACACGTTTATCCCCAAAATGTCTCCACTCGCACCTCTCACGGTCTCACAGCCCCCGCGTCAGGGTTCAGGCAACAGGTCGCCGAGGAGACTGGTGCAGTCAACAGAGCACAGGATGTGTCCGTCTGATGTAATGACTCAGCTAATAAACACTGGGGGGGGGGGGGGTTATTGTGTTTTTAAAGCACGTGACTTGTTATTTCCTACTCGGCAGCAGTTAGAGGGTTAAATGCCAGGACCTGTTGCTGCACTGAGCCTCTCACTCGTTCACAGGAGAGGAGAGATGCAACAAATAAATGGCTGCCGATTTGGAAATAGCTGAGTTGACGCGGCAGCATCTCCTCGATTTACACTCAGGTTCAACACTTCAGGAAAATGTTTGTATCTTTGTCGAATGAAAATTCTAAGCAGCTTTGGGATGAAGGGAACTCGTGGAGCTGCATGTGCGTCCTCAGAGGATGAGCCCCAGCTCAGGGAGGATGCACCTGACTCTGCAGCATCTCCACGCAGCACGTTTTTTTTCTAAGCCAGCAATGGAGTGATTTTAAAGGTGCAGTGTGCAAGATTTCAGTCATTTTTTTTGGTCAATTACAATTACAAATGACAACTGTATTTGTTCCCATCACCCTTAAACGAGCCCTTTAATGTAGGAGCGGGTCCTCTCTATGGGGACGGCCATGTTTGTTTTTGTTTTTTGTACAGTGGCCCAGAGTGGACATACTGAACATGTTTTGAGTTTTAACAACAGCTGAGGGTTACCATAGGTCAGGGTAAGTGTGAGGTGATGGATACAACAAGCCACTTCACCACTAGATGTCACCAAATCTTTACACACTGCACCTTTAAGTTAACAGCATGTTTGTTTGTGAGTATTTGAAGTTGATGCGTGGAGTTTGAAAACATCCTCCATCCTCTCACCTGTTTCTCCAGCGCCTCCCTCCCCGTGTTGGACATCTTGGGCGCGGGCGCGCGCTCGCAGGTGCATCCCTCCAACAGGTAAATCCCCGCAGGTCGCGCGCTCTGCTCGTTCTCGAAGTAGAAGAGGACATTCTGGTACAGGGTGAAGAACTTGTCGTGCCAGCGGCTGTTCTCCGCCGTCTTCTTGCTCAGGTAGCCGCGCTTGGTTCCTTCTTTACGCGCCACCGCGGACAGAAAGAGCGCGTGGCCCTCGTTGTAGCGCACGCTCTTCTGCATCTCGCCGACACGGTGGGGTTTCTTTTTCCGGGGGGAGAAGAGCGGACGGGGCGCGGAGTTTTCAGCGCTCAGCGCGCGGCATGGTCCGCGCTGCCTGCCGCCTGTGAACTTTCCTACCGTGGAAGCGACGCGCGGCTCAGCGGCGCCGCTGCGCGCCGGAAAGTTGCCGCGCTGACGGCAGCGGCGACGCGCGCGAAGTCATGGAGAGAGGTGTTCGAGTCCCGCGGGAGCTACAGTAAATCCATAGTGGTGATTAATAGAGATGTTCACACACACACACACACACACACACACAAACACACACACACACACTCTCTCTCTCACACACACATACACTCACTCACTCTCACACACACACACACACACACGGAGGATCATGAGCGGTGAGGTCGCTCACAGAGGGATGAACCCTCAAGTGGACAAACGCTGACAGGAGCGCACAGCCTTTAAAGTACGAACACACACTTTCTCTCTCTCTCTCTCTCTGTCCCACCTCCTTCTCTCTCTCTCTCTCTCTCTCTCTCTCTCTCTCTCTCTCTGCGAATGTCTCTCAAACGCACTTTCAGTGTGTCTCTCTCATCCCCCCTCCCTCTCTTACGCACACTCTCTGTGTTTCTCCCTCTCTCTCTCTCTCTCTCTCTCTCTCTCTCTCTCTCTCCGGGTTAAAGAGTTAAAGGCGGAGCATGAGTTAGTGTGTTTGAGGGAGGGATGGAGATGTGAGGCTGATTTCCCTCAGACCAATGTTGTGATATGCCTCTACATTATGAATGGCTTTGGGTTAAAGGGCCACATCTTAATGGACACATCAATAAGAAATACATGTAAAAGCCTAAACTATCATTGAGTGTAATTTGGCCCCAAAAAATCCTTTTTTAAAGTTGATTTTGTTTTCTTTTGTGCTCCGAATAAAGTGATGTCCATTTATATTAAATGTTGCATTAAAGTGTGTTTAAAGGTCTTTTGGGGCTCTGGAGGGCGCCACTTGGCAATCGAGGGGAGAAGACTGATCAAAGTTGTAAGATGGAGACAAGCAGCAACTTCCAGGGCCGATGGATGAAGTCCAATACTGACGTATAGGATGAACTTGCAGTTCACAGGGTGGCCACTTGAGGCTGGCTACTAAAGTGAGTCAATCCCCACAGACTCCCATGTTAAAATGGTCAACTTTAAAGGTCACTTGAACATGTTTAAAGCCTGGTACAAATTACGATTTTGGACTCAATCAGTCAGATTTTCTTTACTCACTCGCTTATTTTGATTCCATCGAGGTTTGAAGTTGTGCATAATTAAGGGGCGTGGCCTCTCGAGTGACACCTGGGTCGACCTGGCACGTTCCATGGATGCTGCGACAGCATCATGGGCCCACCCCCAGCTCTACCTGGGCTCCGCCTCTTTGCCCATGTTTGGATGAAACAGGAAGTAGGAGGAGTTAGGCACCGGCTGGATGGCGGCGCGTGAACCGCCCGCTACGAGCCTCATACGCGCTTTGCAGAAAACTATGGGTGACGTCACGGACGCCAACCTGCAAGACAGGTGCATTGTGGGTGACGTAGGCAGCCCACGAGAACAGGGATGAAGAATGTGTGGGATAAACGAGAATGACATCTCCGGCTGTGCAACATCGATTTTTCATTATTATTTATCCATCTGTTTGTTTGTTTTTTGAAGGGGAGATTGTTGCTCTTTGAAAATGTCAGCCATGACTGGGGAAACGTTTGGAAAGTAAAAAGTGAAACTGATGAAGGACTCTGTGGAAATCAAGGAGTGACAAGGTTCTTTTTTTACTCAGCCACCAAAGAACAAGTGTGTAAACATGTGTGTTTGGACACTGAAGGTACAGTACAGGTGATATTGGGAACCTGAGTGGGTTCAAATCCCTTTTCACACACTCACATGCACAAAGAGAAGCGACACAACATCCTTCCACATGCTGATTCTTCTTCTTCTTCTTCTTCATGTGTTGTTTGCAGTCACTGCGACAGCTGCCACTCCTCCAGGGAGGATTTGTCCGAGAGGCTCCACAGAACCGACAGACGTTTTCTGTTCCTCCTCATGAGACGGAGAGAGAAGCAGAGACGTGAATATAAAACTAGAAAATCTCAAATTCGATTCTATCTATAAGTCTATTTAATTAATAGAATTTTCTTGTTCGAAAAGAAAAAAACGCTACTTTCATTATTCCTACCTTTTATATCGAATAACAACATCGAACGCTGGTTTATCAGAATACTTGGACTGTATATAGTACAACAGATTGCAAAACATTGTTTTGATAGCGTATTGTATCACATAGAGCGTTTACCGCCCCCTGTTGGAGACATGTGGTGTGTTCTAAAACAGACCTGATTAATTAGTTGTGGCAGTAATATTATAAAACAATGCTGAATCTACACACAATTGGGTGAGTGTGAGCCTAAACACATTGTCACACACACACACACACACACACACGCACACACACACACACAACTCCTCTGTGTGCGATTACTGTGTACTCAACACGGCTTCACTGGAACATACGACAAACATTTCATATACAGGGGATTACACTGTCTATATAGCCCCGCTATAACCCTGTGTGTGTGTGTGTGTGTGTGTGTGTGTGTGTGTGTGTGTTGTCGGATACAGTATTTCATATGGTGAGGATTACCGTACATATGGAGTCACACAGAAGCTCTCGGCTCCCAGCAGGCTGTCTGTGAGCGAGCTGTGCAGAGATGTCATGTACAAATGTACACAGACAGTCAAGTGTATTTGGAGTCAGAGTGATGTGCTGACACTCTGACACTCTGTCACTCTGTCACTCTGACAGGCAAAGACTTGGAATCAGCCCTGCTTCACTTTCCTAACTGGCTCCAGCTCCTCTGCCTGACTCTGCAGCGTGGAGCTCATTCTGAGAGAGGAATGTCTCCCAGGGGCAGTTTTGACTCCTGCAGAGAAAAAACGCTGCAACAACAAGCTGCAGAAAAAAAAAACTGTTCATGCGCCTGAGTTCGGGAGTAATAGAAATTCGAAAACACAAAAGCCACACGATTCATATTTGGAAGCAGGGCTTCAATCGTCTTTTCTACTTTGGACTGGATTTTAATCTGCCGCCGCTGTAACACGTTTATAGTGCGGAGTGCTGTGACCTGTCGTTGCTTTGTTTGGCCGGTTACACAATGTGGGATTCATGGGTCAGAATTGTCAGAACATGTTACTTAAAAATGACCTTTATCACAACGAGTGCTGTGCAGCGTTGCCTTATATGAAGGAATTTCTATTTTTTCTGTTTACGTGGAAAAAAAGAAAACGTATATAAGTTACATGACAGAAGAAACAAATATGAATCAACTGAGTCAATACGGAAATGACCTTTTCGATGATTCATTTACAGTAGAACAGTTGATGTGCATTGTATTGGATTGTAGAGGTGTACCTAATAAAGTGGCTGCTGAGCGCGCATCTCTGTGCACGTGTTGAGGTGCGCATGTCAGCATGTTGTGCGTTATACCTGTGTACGTTTATGTATGTCTCCTCTACATGTTCATGAATGTTGATGAAGTGGACCGTTTGCATCAACAGATTATATATGGGAGTTTATTCACGACGACAAATTACCATATTGTGTAGAAAGGGTTCAACTTAAACGAACGCATCGTTCATCACTCTGCACGGCGACATGATTTACATATTTGTAGAGTTTATCGTCGCCTTGTCACAAGTTGCAAAAGTTGTGTTTCTGGATTTTGTGCACATTTTTTTGGCATCAAACTTTTAAAAGCAGAATGGCATTGTGATACCCCCCCCACCCCCCCCCCCCAACCACCCCCCCCCCACTACTGCCCACGGCTGTATTTTAAAGGTGGCTGGTTTCACTCTGCAAACCTTTGCATCTTTGAAAAAAAGCTTCCACTCAGGTGAGATGTTTTCAGTCCAAAACCCCAGACGGAGATAAAGCTCACAGCCAGAGGTGAGTATTTTTTTTTTTTTTTAAACCCTCCAGAGACAGAACACACCACACAGACGCTCTCTCCCACTCCCTGCGCCTCATAAACCCATCCTGATGGGAGAGAATCAGCGGAGCGGCCCTTTACAGAACGATTAGGGAGAATTTACTGTATGTATATACATACATATATATATATATATATATATATATATATATATACACACATACATATATGGACTTTACCTCCTGGTGTCGACCACATTCTCCATCTCCCTGGCTTTACGAGCAGCGGTGTGCAGGATGGATTCTGGGATGTCGGCCAGACGGGCCACGTTCAGGCCGTAGCTGCGCCCTGCAGCTCCTTCAGTCAGCTGGTAGAGGAAGGTGATGAACTCTGGCTGAACCTCAGCATCTGTGGACACACACACACATACACACACACACACACACATGCGCTCAAAATGTCAAATTGACCAGTGAGGGAGAGATTGTTCCAATTTCCATCTTACAAGACTGGAAGCATTTGTACACGTGCAGGATCAGAGACATACCATCAGTGTCAGCGTCGGGGTCACTGAGGAGGAAAGCCATGTGGTAGTTTGCCACATGCTCAGGATACGTCTGCTCCAGCTCACACAGAGGAGGGTAATGGGTCACAAACAGGGTTTGGGATTTCACCTGAAGGAGGATTTAAAGGTGCGGTGTGTAAGATTTGGTGACATGGAGAGGTGAAGTCGCATGCTGTATCCATCGTCTCACCCTCACCCTTCCTCAACCCATGCAGATGGAGGTATGGGAGGAATTAGTAGAGAGGACGCTCTCCTCGTGGAAATAGACTCATATACCGGTAATGGAGAAAAAGAAAACATTTAGGTGACTCTAAATCCATGAAAGTGTCGGTATGTCATTGTTTTGTAATGTTTTTAGAAGTGACAAAAATCTTACACACTGCACCTTTAATAGAAATAAAATTAAAAAAAACAGAGTTAGTATGCAGGGACTCTGGCAGCTCTCCAGCCCTTCACAGCTGATATCAACATGTTCAGGATCAGGGAAACTGCATTAACAGGGTCAGTGGAGTGTGAATCCAATCTGGATCTCGTGTTCACAGACAGGAAGCAGAGGAGCTCATCTCAGTTGTTTTTTCGGCAGTGCAGTAAAAAAGGAGTGAGAGGCAGCTACAGGTAGGAAGTAAGTATGCGGTAAAATGTCACTGGCGCTGACCCGCCACTGTTTGGTTTCACCGGCATCGTCGCTGCCGCCTTCCCAGCTCCCGCCCACTCAGCAGCTCCCGCCCACTCAGCAGCTCTGCACCGCGCCCAAATGGAACCAGTTGTTTCCACAGACAAAAAAGAAATCACAATTTTGAAAAAATACAATGTTAAATCTGAGGTAAGACACGGTGCAAAGAAGTTATGTTGAGTGACGATCATATGATAAATTAAACATACCAAAGTGCAATTAGACACAATTAGGAGACTAAATGCTCACATTCTCACAGAATGAATCGGATGTTGGCATTTAGCATTTATCATGCTAATTAAGACTAGACACAAAATAAAGCTACAACTGATTAAAGTGTCATTAACAATAATGATGATGATGATGATGATGATGAACAACTTCCATATAAAGTCCATGGCAATGCATTAGGTAGTTGTTTGAGATGCAGAACCACATATCACCTGCAGGTGGTGCTCAAAAATTAAGGATCAACACATTTTGTGCCTTTATGTGAATTCCTCTGATATCTGATATCATTTCAGCAAAAAACTCCAAATAAAGATGGCCGCCATGAATGAGCACCTGTTCATAATCCACGAGGGAAGCGAAACATCCTTAACGCCGCCATTTTAGATGATGTGTGTGGAAATCAACAAATAACTGACACATCGTCGAATCCAATCCAGCATTTTCACCCGGGATTATTGAACCTGGATGAAACAGCTAAAACAACGATCGCGTTATCAACAGTTAGTCTGCTCGACGCATCCACGGTGCATCAAGTCCGACATCAGAAACATGCCGGTAATGACGCCCACAACAGCGGTGACATTGTCACCATGGCAACCAGCCTTTTAATCTCGTCACCTTGAATCAGAGAAGCTCTCTCACCTCGCTGCCTTGTCGGAGCGGCATCCTCAGCCAAACAATTGTAGAGGCGGTCGCGGTCGTAGAAAACACGATTTCGACGTTCAACTGCGGCTAAGCTAACACGCTAACAGCCGATACACAAAGTCAGGCGGGGCGAGAAATGGCCCGGGAAGTTACGTTGACGTGCAGCAAAGAGGGGGAAACTGTTGTGATCTCATTAATGCTGGTTAGAGCCAGAACTGATGAAAACACACACAGTCATTGGACCAAAGACTTCATGCTAATCAAAGCACTTCCTGAGACCCGGGGTCATGTTAGTGGACACAAAGCAAATCTGAAATCAAACGTATGGATTCGAAGTGGAGTGAAAGAAATGTTATGAAATGATACAATAATTCATGATATATTATTCAACCTTGACTTTCGGTTGATCCCTTTCATCTTTTCACCTCAGTGAATATGTATCATATTTTCTCACTGGTTTTAAAAAATCCTTATATAAAATTGTTTTGTTTTTTTTGTTTGTTTTTTTTAAACACCAGCACGACGAGAGGAGGAGAACGACAGAGCGAGCAAACAGAGCAGAGTCAGAATGCATTATGTAACCTTATCTGCCTTCACACAACGGAGAAACGGTGGTCGATGCAAAACAAAGAGCAGAGCGGCGACTTGTTCGGTGCTTGGCTCCACTCGTACTTGAGGGCCTGCGTCTCCTGCAGCCAGCCAGCTTCGTGGAAATGACCGCTGATGCAAACACGCGCACACGGGGGCTGTGTCGCACATTTTCCCCCCTTTTCTCATTTTTTATGTTTTCTACTCCTTCGCTTTGTCTCCAGGACGCCCAGCTGTCAATCGCGCCCATTATATCCCCCAGTTTGCCTCCGGAGACTCACTCGGCCGAGCCGAGGCGCATCAACGCGTCCCGCCGTTCCTCGCTCGGGCCCGGGAGCAGCTCGGGAGCTGCGTGATTGACCTGTGGCGTTTAAAGGGTTAAGTCAAAGAGAATCCCTCAAAGGACTGCGTGGAGTGGCGCGTTCACGCACTCCCCGAGTCTGCCTGCGCAAACACTTCCCTCTCACCGCTGCACTCACAGGAACGGCTGCTGAGAGCTCTCGTCCAAAACAAGAGCACTTCCCTTTCCTGTTTATGTGAACGGCCAATCGTGTAAATGGAGCAGGGGCGAGACCAACGCTGCGAAATGATAACATCGCCATCGACGCTTTTACAAATCTAACCCTACGTTAAAATTCCTCCAGCTGTCGCCGTTTTTTGTTGCCGTTGGCGCACTTCCGTTTCTCCACAGCAGGTGGCGGCACTGAGCAAAAATGAAAATGCCACCCCCCCAAAAAAAACCCATTCAACTCAGAATATACGGGTTCAAAACTGGTGGATTATTGTGTGTAACTGGTCTAAATCTGAAATGAAAAAACAATAAATATCACCATGGTTACGTCACCAGCGTGTGTTTGGAGGAGAGCTTGCTAATTCTGCACTAACGGCTTCATGTGCGCTTCCGAACAGCTTGAGCTGCTTGACTCTGCCGCCGGGCGTCCAAACGCGATTTTGCAAAAGAGCAACAGCGGGACTCTTGATAAGATCGCTGTGATTCTACGAGTAAAAGTATGTTGGGAAGAATCATCTGGGGATCAGTGGAGTCAATAACAAAACATTTTAGGAGGAAGTCACATCTGGTCCAGTTAAAGGTGCAGTGTGTACGATTTGGTGACCTCTAGAGGTGAAGTTGCATGTTGAATCCATCACCTCACCCTCACCCTTCGACGGTCGACTTCAGATGTCATCAAAACTCAGAAGTTGTTTAATACGTCCACTCTGGGCTACTGTAAAAACATGGCGGCCAATGTAGAGAGGACCCGCGCCTCATGTAATAAACATTAATTGGCTCATTTAAGGGTAATGGGAAGAAATAATACATTTAGGTGATTTTAGATTCATGAAAATGTCTGTATGTTATTGTTTTGTAATATTTTTGGAAGTTACAAAAATGGCCGTATAGTACACACTGCACCTTTAATGCATATTACTGATCAAGTCATCAAGAGAAGTGATAGTGGCTCACAACACACTCTAGTGGTAAAAAAGCGGAATCACAAGCAAAATAATTTTGTTAAGCCCGTTATTCCTTATCAATGTAATTATATTTTCAGGTCAGCTCTGAATATTGAAAGGTAAAAAATAAAAAAATAAAAAAATAAAAAACGTAGTTTAAAAATACACATCAAGCCCTTGAAGAAGTTGTTTTGGCCGTGATTACAACGCTGGGTCTGAGTATTACATCATCGCAGCAGACAGGCGGCTGCAGGACCTGGCTGACTCGGCGATCAGCGCGGTCTGAGAAAGGTCACATGTCACCTGCAATTCTTCCCTCTGAAGGAGACATGCAAGGTCACTCCCACGTTTCTCAGCCAGACACACAGAGCCACACACACACACACACACACACACACACACACACACACACACACACCAGCTGCCTCAATCACTGCCGTCCACCTACACGATGAGGTAGAAACAAACGGAGTAGAGCAGAGTGAGGCTGCAGCCAGGATAATGGTCTGATTAGCCGCTAATGGAAGCTCATTAGCAGACCACCCCAGGGTACAGTGACAGGCTTGTTCAGCACAGTTGCACTATCTGATGGAATTAGCGGCGAAACAATTAGCCAATTAATTGATGAGCAACGGGCAATTTTGCTGATCAGATAATCGTTTCAGTCGTTTCAGGGCGAGGGGCGATCAGCTGATGTTTCCTTCTCGCTGTCACAACCTCCTCACCTCCGAGTTTGAACCGAGCGTCCAGGTGTGAGCTCCCGTTGTTCTGCTGGGAATCGATATTTAGCGTTTCTCAGCACATTCCATTGTCTGTAAACTGGAGAACTGCACAGCTGATCAAATGATAATTGAATGTGCAATTACGATTTGACCACTGGGGACAGCAAAACCAAAACATGGGCTAAAAATTTTTTTTTAAAAAGACGGTAAAATAGCATTTGCAAACTCTCTCGGCCAGCTTCTCCACTTCCTCGTGTTCTGTAAAAATAAGACTTAAAGGTGCAGTGTGTACGATTTTGGTCAATTTGATCACTTTGAAAAATATTACAAAACAATGACATACTGACAGCTTCTGGGATTTATAATCACCTAAATGTTTGATTTTTTCCATTACCCTTAAATGAGCCCATTAATGTATATTTACATCAGGAGCGGGTCCTCTCTACGGGGGCCGCCATGTTTTTACAGTAGCCCCGAGTGGACGTATTAAACATCTTTTGAGATTCAATGGCAGGTTATCCTGCATGCTCAGAAGAGTGAGGGTGAGGTGATGGATACAACATGCAACTTCACCTCTAGATGTCACCAAATCGTACACACTGCACCTTTAACTGGTTCCCCCGCAGAGCACTTTCCCTCTCACGTCTGAACTTGAAGAAAAAGCTGCAGGTGTTGACGTGAACCAACCATGTCTCCCTTCACACTTCTTATTGGAAACGGAGACATGAATCCAATTTTAACTCCAAGTCGACACCTTTTCCTTTTCTCACCCCACAACCACAGAGACCATGTGACCATGTGACCATGTGACCATCTGCGTCTCAATGCTCCCCCCACCTTTGAATTGACAGTAGGTTGAACAGATTTTGATCTAATTAATATCAAGGTCAGTGACAATTCCATGAACTTTGACCTTTTCATTAGTCCACATTGAACTTCTCGAACACGTGAAAACGCCTTAACCCTTCTTTCAGATCCGGGGGCATTAGTGCCGAGCCAGTGTGACAGATGATGAAATGAACAGGTCTTTTGGAGCAATTTCACTCCACAGTTTGATTCGTCTCTTCCTCTCCCTGAAGTATGGCGATACTCTACGACCACTAGATGTCACCAAACCTTACAAACTGCACCTTTAACAGACACACA
>JAFBJT010091861.1:34912-52932 GCA_016785325.1 Chascanopsetta lugubris | reverse complement strand
CGCCCCCCGCCCCCCCCCCCACCTCTCTCTCTCTCTCTCTCTCTCTTTCTCTCTGTATCTGACCTTACAGTCATGAGGGAGGATCCCATCCGAAAGTTCAGCCAAATGTTAGCCGAGGAGGGAGGGATGTTGCTGAAGAGGAGCACTCACTCTCTCGCTCTTTGTCAAACACCTCTCTCTCCCCCCTCGGCCTGCTCGTTCCACCCCCCTCCCCCACCCTCCTCCTCCTCCCCCTCCTCCCCTCCTCCTCCTCCTCCTCCTCCTCCTCCTCCTCCTCCTCCTCCTCCCTCTCCCTCAGTTTACCATTCCTCCGCTCCCAGCTGAAGTGTTCCGTCTGGCTTCCCGAGACTGGTGACCAATAATGGTAGAGAAATCTGATATCATCGACTGCCCGGGGGTGTGGGGGTGGGGTGGGGTGGTGGGGTGGGGGAGGAGGAGGGACAGAGGCAGCTGAGAGCTTGTCTGACTGGCAAACCCAAACACCTGTACTCTGTCATTCATCTGATTGTTATCCCTCACCCCTCCATCCCTCTTCTGCCTGCCTCCCTCTCCATCATTCACTTTGCTCTGATCTGCCTGCTTGTCTGTCAGAGGGGAATCTGCCAAGATTTCTGCAGCCGGCAGAGGTGTGTGCACACTGTGTGCATGTCCCCCTATCGTGCATGAACGCGCGCGCGCGTGCGTGTGTGTGTGTGTGTGTGTGTGTGTGTGTGTGTGTGCTCTCTTACAAGGAGGGAATAGGTAGGCGATGTATGAGCTGACAGAAAGGGGTACCTCTTCAAAACTTTGGCAGGGTTTGAAAAGAATGGGGCTGCGGGTGTGGAGAGTGCATGTGTCTAAATCCCTTCACCACGGCCCCTCCTTCCTCTAATCTTTTGTTTTCATCTGCAATCTCACATTTGATCTGGAATTCCAGGTCGACAGTTGATCCTACTGTGCGGCTGAATCTGGGAAAAAAATGTAGCGTGATTGAAAAAAACTCACATTTGTTCAGGGAATCCAGTTTGATGTCAGCAAGCACACAGACCCTCAAGACAACAAATCAAACACTGGAGGTGAAATAGGAAAGATGCTTTACTCAAAGTGGCAGCCTGAGGAATATAGAGAAGTTTGCTGCTGCTGAAGTTTAATAGAATCATTCCGTCGGTTGAAATAGTCTGCTATTGGACATTTGTAAATGAATCTTTCTGCAACACAACAACATTTAAGTGCAAACAAATGCACCTTGCCTTTTTCAAAATCATCTTGTGCCAGTGAACCAGGCGACGCAACAAGAGCCGGGATAGCGCGCGTCTGTAGATGAGGCTGTCGCACCACCGCAATACAACCTAATGGGATTTGAATGAAGTCAAAGCTCAGAAAGCCGTACAATCGTTCACAGTCAACGTGACAATATGTTTACCGACACCCTTTAAAACAACTGACATTTAAATGAGTGAAGTCTGTATCCTCTGCTAATCGCCACAATGCTGTTTCTATGTTTTACATGATATGTGTTTTCAGAATGTACTTAAGTGGGTGAGTCACTGCTGAATGGATGTATTGTAGTCAACCAACACGAACAATAAAGGAGAGGACCTGTTTGTGTGTAGCACTTTCCTGATATCGATCAACACTCATATTGCTTTACAGTACAAGCAACAGCATCCGTACAGCAGCAGCAGCAGCAGCAGCAGCAACAACAATGCTAATAATAGAAATGAAAATAACAATAATGATGATGATAATAATTATCGTGATAATCATCATTATCATCTTTATTATGATAATAGTAATTACTTGTTTTTTTATATGATACTGCATTCTTAAAAGTGATTTAGAAAAAAAAAATCTGTATCAGATCTCCAGATTCAATTTTTCCAGGCAACATTTCAATCAAAACTAGAAATGAATAACCTAAAGAGGTTTCTCCCCACAGTTCATGGTCAAGACGAAGTGCAGCCCGAGGCAACATCTCCTTTCTCCGTCTTCATCCAAACAATATCCAAACCCGTGCAGGTTTGACAACACAAAGCATCACTCTGGCTTCGACAGCAAAGATGGAAACAAACAGCTGAGAACAAGAGCTGTTGTCGATGTATGACAGCAAACATAACGGCGGCGCTCAGGGATTTGGACTCAGTGGCAGGGTGGAACAATCTTTGGGACATGTGCTGGGGGTGTTGGGTGATGTTCCACATCTCTCCGTGCTGTTTTGGGGTGTGAGAGTGGGCGACCGGAGTCATAGATATTACGAGGAGCTCTGTCTCGAGGGGAACTGAGATCTGATGGGCGCAGCAGGGTTGTTAACCGATTCATCTTTCAGTGCATATGAATAGAAATGGTGATTATCTCAAGCGTGTTTGAATCTGGCAGCAAAGAATGAAAAGCTGGAGTCCGGAGGACACGCCCTTCATTTATCATCACGCGTGAGTCTCGTCATTTTTGCACAAACAAAGCTGAATCCTGACAGATGAGAAACATAGAGGCCTTCAATGAAATTCAACACGATGTTTGACACACTGAGACATTTACAGAGGAAAAGAGATGACATGTTGTATCTGTGGGTTTGAGGTTGAGGCAAAAAGGGATTCAGTCATTCCTCTGATTTCTAGTGATTCCTCCACTAGTTCACTGTCATATCAAGTGTAATTTGCTCAAATATTTGTTTTTCACTGGTAGAAATGCTGCCTGAATTCATTTTCCTTTCATAGAAACATCTATTTTATGTCAATCAAACATGAGCCGCTATCAACATACATATGATTTATAATTTATATTTATTATTATTTATATCTCATGTGCCTGGTGTCTCTGCCTAAACAACTTCAACTACTACTCGCTCTGCTACTTCTACTATCACAAAAACTAAACTCCCACGAATAGTAACAACTATTATTGTTAAATTAACATCTGCCTTTGTGTGTTACTGTTTACTTGCACACAGTGCAATTATGAGAATGATTGAAATAATATGGAAAATAAATGTACAGTACAGATCTATGGAAAAAAGTCAACATTCGTTTCTTTTCATTCTTTTTCTTATTTAAAAAAAAACTTTTTATGACGTGTCACTGGTTTAATTAAAACTCACCCTCCATTTCTGAGACGTGTTATATTCACGTATTTGTAAACATGCGTGGGTCTCTACCCTATCGCTTCCGGCGCTGTCAACTGTTTTGTCCGTGACAGTTTCCTGTAGACTGATGACGCTCGATTTCCAGTGATCTGATTGGTCAGGAGCTTCAGGTTTTGAATCGAACGCACCGCTGCCTCATTCCCCGTAATTGTTTGCCCGGCCCCGAAGTCGGCCCCGGAAGAACCGCAGAGAAACTTCAATCTTGTCTGTAAAAAAACTTTTTGCCCACTTTGATCCAGATCGTCTTGCTAGCATTAGCAGTGTTATGCTAACGCCACCGGGGGAGAGGACAGTATGCGTATCCGCCCGCCGGTTCAGCTGGGGTTGGATGGAAAACATGGACAAGCAACATGGACCTTAACTTACCTGTCGTGCGACCCCAGCCACACTCCAGCTGGAGACCCGCACCAAGGAGAACCTGGTAGGTAACTCGACACCGGTTTGTTGTTAACACTTGCTGGAATGCTGCTTGTTGTTGTTTATCTCTGTAGCTGTGACTCTGTTGTTTGTGTGTTTGTTACGGGGCCATTGTAACAACACGTATCAAAGTTGCTCTTGCCTCACTGAAGTGTTTTGAAGGACATGCGCACTGTGTCTGTGTGTTGGTGATATTGAACAGGTGTTTCCAACTGACGCTAACTTTCCCCCGAGAACCCCTATTTTTAAAACCATGGTTGTTTCTTCACGGCAACCGTTTTCACCCAGACTACTGTGTTTAACCACAGGGGTTTCTAATTGCATTGCTCCCAGACTTAATGTGCAACACCTGTGTTTACCTGCTGCTTCTTGTCAAAATGGCTGCTGTGAAACGGGCCTTTAGCGCATGCCTATTTGTGTTGTTGTGTTCATGGCTTAAACTATTAATCACATACACATAATATACAATCTTGGTATATTAGTTTCAAAGCAAATTCTCCAGACAACTAATTCCACTGATGTGACGCATGTCGAGGACCAATTGTAGTAAGATGAATATTTGATTTTTTTGTTTTATATTTTCTCTGTTTTGCTTTCCTTTCCATGGAGGTGATTTCTGTGTCCATCAACCACCCCAGGGTAAATGCAGACCGGTGCTGTAGATCAGACAGGTAGCATGGGGCTTACTGTTGGATGTTTTGAGAGTTATACCTGAGCTTTTACTTTATGAAAATGAGACGAGACAAGCTTAACACAAGCGCGCGATCTTTATTTTCTTGGGAGTCCCGAGTCCTGTGAAAGACGTTGGCTCCACTGTGCAGCACATAGTGTCGTATACCATCGACTTCCAAATGTTAGCCTGTATATCTGTCAATGTTCGATTTGTCTTTTCGACCTCAGACTTGGCATGTGGCTCATTCGGTACAATTTTTGACATGCATCAATACTGGTCAACTGTGTCCATTCCAAACGGACAGGTTTTGAATTGACTCTGTTTGGGTGATGGTAGTTTGTAGGGTTTTTACACGAAAAACTACAAAAGTACTCCTTTTATTTTAGAGTATCTGTATTTATTCAAAGGTGCAGTGTGTAAGATGTGGTGACATCTAGAGTTGCACGTTGGATCCATCACCACACCTTTACACTTCTGATCACTCAGGAGAACCCATGGTCAACTTGGGTTTTCATTAAGACTCAAATAATGTTTAGCATGTCCACCTTTACTGCTGTAAAAAAAAACATGGCGGCCTCCATAGAGAGGACCCACTCCTCATGTAAATATACATTAATGGGTTCATTTAATGGAAATGGAGAAAAAAAAACATTTAGGTGATTATAAATTCATGAAAACGCCAGGCTGCAATTGTTTTTGTAATATTTTCAGAAGTGACAAAATTGACCAACATCTTACACACTCCACCTTTAACATATGTAGAGTTCCTACAATAGTGCAGTTGAACACACACCAGAGGTGGTGTTGGGCAGGATAGGGAATCTACAGACTCCTATCCACATGACAACCAAGAAATACCGTT
This sequence comes from Chascanopsetta lugubris, assembly GCA_016785325.1. Taxonomy (NCBI): domain Eukaryota; kingdom Metazoa; phylum Chordata; class Actinopteri; order Pleuronectiformes; family Bothidae; genus Chascanopsetta; species Chascanopsetta lugubris. The sequence goes on along the minus strand of JAFBJT010091861.1, from coordinate 47,862 downwards.
ATACTTGACCAAATACATCAGTTTGATTTGATTTTCTGTCTGAGGAAAGCAAATGATCCGGGCTTGGGCTGGACTTATTAAATGTAAGAGTACATAGTGTGTCTTGGCTTCTTTGGCTCACCTTAGCTCATTGAACATATCTATTCATCTGTTAAACATTGGGAAAGCGAGCTAATCTCCTCCCAACAAACTTACGCTCATACTTATGCACATAAACTCAGTTTCCCCTTTCTGAACCCGTGATGGATAATGGTTTCTCAACTGATCTCACACACACACACACACACACACACACACCGATATTTCCTCTCACACACAGTGACACACAGATACAAAGGACGGTATTGTCTTGAAATAAGCCATTTCCAATATCAAACATTGTTGACTCCAAACCTGTGCCGATTACAACTGATGCTGAGGACGGAGAAATTCATGTGTGTACAGGAATAAGACGAATGGTGTACGCCGCTGTCACTGTCATGGCAGCCTCCCCATAACCCCCCTGCCAAACACACACACACACACACACACTCCATATAGTGTGTTTTATTACAATCAGTACCCATGTCTGCTTGCACTGGGAAAAATGTGCAAGAAATAATGATCTGGATGGTCTTGGGGGTCTGGATTGAAGTGTTCCTGTAAGAATTCTCGTGGTGTAAGCAATTTATTTCTTAACACATAGTTCATATTGTTTAAGACACCCCATATATCTGCCAAGAGTGATACGAAATATGGCTTTAATACAGCATCGCAAACACCAGGGGACAGGGAAATATTTCTAACCCCCCCCCACACACACACACACACACACCCGCCATCTAAAACTCAGGAGAAACAAAGCTTCTGAGAAAAAAGTGCACTAAATGATCAGCCACACTGCTTTACTCTCCTTACAAGTTGCAAAAGAATGATTATGATGGGAAGAAGCAGGACATGTCAGAAGTAGAAGTAGTAGAAAGTTCACACCATCAAGTTTTTTTGAAATACAAAACACAGAAAAGTATTTTTCGATATATTCAAACCTGATTATATGGTTACTTAATAGTGATCAAACGAACGATTCCTCCTCACTCGCTTTTCCTCGTCAAACTCACCAAAACATCACAACAGTGATGTGAGTCCACATCGATGACAGACCGAGTGTTTGGACACGGACCTCGTTCCACAACTCCCCAGCAGCGTCAACATTCGAGCAGGGCAGCAGGAACAATGCTGCCTGTCGCCATTTATCATCAAGTTGCATGTGAAAATCATTTGCCGTTTCCTGCCGAGCAGGAAGTGGAAGTCTAATCAGGCCCAACTGCACAACCGCATAACTAAAGTGAGCCACATGTGGCACAAACATTAGACATGTAAACAAACAATCCCAGGTGCATGTGTCTGTTTGACCATGATGTGTAACACAATGAACATTAAACCTAATGCGATGTCCATATGACTGTTTTTGTTCTAATGTAGTTTTCAGTTTGCATACACATCTTCTCCTATTGTTATAGACACAGTTGTAGAACATGGCTGACTTTGTCACATACTATTTGTGTGCGTGCAAATTTAGAAACATCCTTTTAGTCAACTTTTTGTGTGAATAGACTGATGACCAGGCAGCGCTGTCATGCTTTCTGTTCCGCCACCCACATGCTCCCCTTAACTTTTCTGCAATTGAAAAATGGGCAATCTTCAGAGCTATTTTTTTAATTTATTTTTTTTATCCCCTTTTGTTTTATCCTCTCAGAATGAGTCACAGGTTGGCAGATGGTGAGGTGAGAGGTGGGAGGAGGTGTCTGCCTGAAGGGGCGGTTAACGGCTCGGGGCAGAACACGGTAAACAGGCAGTAATTAAGAGCAAAATATTCCATATCATTGCAGTTTTCATCCCACAAAGGACGGCTTCAGAGGTTTTTTTTTTTTTCCACTTTCTCTACACCCAACTCACTAATTTTCCCTCACGTCAGCCACTCTTCCTCTGCCACTGTAAAGCAAGGCAGAGTCACTGTCTGTGTGTGTGTGTGTGTGTGTGTGTGTGTGTCTTTGAATGTGTGTGCGTGTGTGTCTGGATATGTGTGTTGCCGAGGCCTTGGGCATCTTTAATGCCAATTAAGGAAAGGGGCAGAGAACCCCACCCCCGCTCAACTAGCAGGCGCTGACAGAGAGGAAATGAAGAAACAGTGAGAGAGGAAGGAGGGACAAATCTGTATATAGTATCTGGGCTACATTATTATTAATGTTATTATTAGCCATGCAGATTATTCATACCAGCAAGTGTTGCGTAGTGGGAAGTCATTTTGGGAAGTCATTCCACAAAGCGTCTTAAACCCCCAATGCCAGTATTCTAATACTGTTTCCTCCCCTTTTTCCTTTTTCCTTTGTTCTTGGACCGTCGAGGTTTAGCAAAGAGACGGTGCCTCGTCCAACACCTGTTTCGAGCGCTGGGAGCTGCTGCTCAGGCCGAAAAAAGCAAAGAACCGGTCTGAGGTCAGGCTCTGGCTCTGGACAAGTCCCGGAACCAGGTCAGTGGGAAAGTGCTTAGAGAGAATGAAAACAGTAGTTTTTTTCTCCTACTTTTGTCAAAAGGTTTCACTCTCATTCACTTCCACTTGCATTTTGAATATAAAAATGAGTAATATGACTTAGATGTGTCTCTGAATCACGTGATTGTGTGTTTGGCTGGAACGATGACAACTTCCACTGTACTGTAATTTGAACAAGCGGAGAGATTGTGTCTGACAGCAGGTTTAATTGAAGTCGGCTGAATTATTAATCAAATTGCTTTGTCTTCTAACAAGATTTCAGTGTTGCACAATAGGTGTGTGGGAATTACAAATCCGTACACAAGTGTCAGCAAAGTGACATGGATCACAGTTGCAGACAGCGAAATAATACATTTGCATTGTGAATGTACATGTGCAGAAACAAATGTTCAACAGTTTAGGATGTGAGATGAAAGGCCTGTAAGTTGGTTGCGCGCTCTCTCTCTCTCTCTCTCTTTCTCTCTCTCTCTCTCTCTCTCTCTTTGTGTGTGTGTGTGTGTGTGTCAGGGTCTCCACTCCTCAAATCCTCAATGTGGTTCCCTAAGGTGATGTTCCAGCACAACATCAGCCAACACTGACTTTTCATTAGAAGGAAAATTTTCCAGCTCAATAATCACACTACCCACACACACACACACACACACACACACACACACACACACCGTATCTACTGTATCTTTGTTGCAGCACAGAGGGTTGGTAACAGTGGCGGCACAGTAAAGTGTCACCTCAGCTTTAAGAACATGGGCCAGGGCTGTAATTAGCTTTCTACTCATTTGTGTCAGCCACCCAGTCATTCTGCCTGTAATATATCTGTTCAGCTCTTGAGTGATGGCCATGTGTGTGTGTGTGTGAGAGAGAGAGAGAGAGAGAGAGAGAGAGAGAGAGAGAGAGAGAGCGAGAGAGAGGATGGCAGGTTGATTTGTGATGCTTGGGCCCACTGCTTGCATTTCTGATACAATACAACACCAGTTATTTGTCCATCTGATAGAAACATCAGCAGTGAGGGAGGGGGGATTGGGGGCCAGCGGTTGGGAGTGGGATCCTCAGTAAGGCCAAGAATGACTTTATTGCTGCTTTGCCAAAAAAACAAAGTACTACTTGTAAAATGCTGGACTCGTTTAAACATGTATTAATAGATTGTGTTTGGCCACTCGAAGGGACGTAACACTTTAACTCCAATGCTTGTGCAGTTTGACAGTGGAGGTGCTCGGGACAGAAGCCTCACAACTCGCTGCATTTAAATGCAAATTGAACCAAAAGCATAGAAATATGTCACGACAGAAATGATATTGAGAGCATTTATCATTTATCATGCGATAAGTCGAGAGAGTAACTATCAAAACTACAACTTATCTCTTTCAACAAAACCTCTTGGATTGTTTCTACTGGAAAAAACAAAAACAAAAAACCTGTATGCTGGAGTTTGGGCGAGGAGTTTCAAAGAGGTGAACCTTCTTCAATGAAGAAGGTTTTGACTAACGCGATGAAAATGGGCTGCTGAGGCTCAGAAGCTGTAATGGAATGCTGACTAAGCAGCGGCTCATTCTGCATGCCTAAGTCACTTCAGTGTGTACAAGTGATGTGTGATAAAGGATGAATGCTATAATACTGTAATGCGCCTCACGTGGTCATCGTGTGTGTGTGTGTGTGTGTGTGTGTGTGTGTGTGTGTGTGTGTGTGTGTGTGTGTGTGTGTGTGTGTGTGTGTGTGTGTGTGTGTGTGTGTGTCATCGAGACTTGGAAAAGCATCACACCACATCATCGATCAGGGCTCTCCCCAGAAGTGAAAAAACTAGGTTTTACAGTGGATTTAATAAAAGAACAAGTCAGAGACCTGTTCTATAGGTAATGTAACCTTCAATGTCAAGTCTGTTGTGATCTAGTGCGATATATGTGTGTGTGTACGGGGGGGGGGGGCGTTGTCGGGGGATTGGTACGATGGCGCTAAGACTCTGGTGCGATGGCGCGGCGCCCTGATTCCATTCTCCAGGGAGAACCCTGATTGATGCTGAGGATTCTGGTTCAATCTGAGCACATGATGGTGTTTTAGACCTAAAGGTTGAGGAGTACTGGGGCTAAGAAGATGAGAGGGTGGGTTTATGGTAGCAGCTGGGGGGGCGCTGAATGCTCTAGATGTTTTCTGTACTCCGTGAATTCAAGAAACTCCCACACCATGCATAGGATATCTTCATCTTTTCTCAGTTTGCCCATGGTTGCTCGAAAGCACCATCTTGTAAGAAAGAGATGACTTCTTGGTATATCTCACCATGTCTTGCACACTGGCTCACTGCAATTGTTTGTAACGTCATGCATTATTTTTGAAAAGCTGTGTGTGTGTGTGCTTGCAAGCGTGCCGGCTGGGCTTTGGGGTACAGTCTTTGTGTGTCTTGAGCTTGTTGGTGTAAGAACAGATGCTGGAGGCAGACCCCCAGGCTTCCCTCCGGGCCTCATACTCTGGAGACACACACCTGACGTACATTCACACACACACACACGAGCACATGTACGCATATAAAGGCAATCTTCTTCATGTTTGCATATACATAGGACCTTCTGATCAATGCCGTACGGAATCAACCCGATTCTTGCAGACAGACAGACACTTCCATATGCTTGACACACACACACACACACACACACACACACACACACACACACACACATACACACACACACACACGTGTGAGCCTTTTTCACCGTTGTTTTTGCTTCCAAGAAAACTGCACTTAACACTTAACTTAGCTAAAGCGTGAATGCAGCTGTAGTGCAGAAAGGTGGCCGTTAGCTCTACCTAAACACTTATTACTTGGTATTGTGGGTTCAATCTAATTACCTGATGGAGTTGCCCACATGGGTTCCTCCTCCATTTGACAGTGTGTGCATGGAACAAGCCAGTCATTATCACAGCCAGACCAGCTTTAGCTCGAGGTTGTGTTTTACTTTCAACACCCCAAGGTGTCATTATGGCTGTCAGACAAGTCAAGTGGGTGACACATGCATATATTGTGTGTGCGCACACACACACACACACATACACACACACACACACACACACACAGCAGCTTGTCAATGCATTCACTTATGCAAGTCAAGCCAAGTCAGATATCGATATGTTTCTGCAGCTTCGGTAAGAACGTGACTTTCACTTTTACAGATTTTTTTTTTTACCATAATATAATCGTGGAGGACAACTAGTAACACAATACTGGACCTTAAAGTATAAATAAAAATTGGGAAAAAAAAAATGTATATGCTTAGCGAGAACTACTGATGACCAAAAATGGATCAAACAAAAACGCATAGAATCTCTCAGCCCTCTACCATTGGTTGGCACCAATAGTGGTGATCTCTAACATAGGAAAACGTAGCTTGTTACAGATATGTTTAAATCTAGACTTTATGTCTTGTCATCAACAAACATATTGACAGGAAAAAGAGTGGTTAAAATCAGCCATCAGTACCAGTACGTTTTGATTATTTCAACGATGTTTTTATTCTCATGTTCGCCACCTTTCGTCAAACCTCAGTCGTTGCAGTGTGTGATGTCAGAGCTTGGTGTAAACTCTCCTGCATTGCAACACAAGTGCACAGTCTGGTGAATCAGATCTTTGTCAAACGGATCAGATAAGATGGTGTCGGAACTTGGGTCCAATGCTGGACGATCACGCCACGGGAAAATAATGTCCAGTTGACATCTTTATCAAAAATAGTAATAGTGTTAGTGGCTGATGTCCAGAACTGTTTGCTTTTATACAGCAAATTCAATGCAGTGTTTTCTCCCCTCTATATACACACACACACACATACGCACACACACACACCTCTGTTTAGACTGGCCCTTCTACAGTCACCCATCGCCAACGTTAATAATCAGCGACTGCTTTGAGCCGATCCAGTGTTGTGCACGGAAGGAGTAAAAAAAAAAAAGATAAGGGAGGAGAGGAGGAAAACAAATGAAACCAAAAAACCAAAAAAAGAGGAGATGGGCTGGAGGGGTGAGGCGTAATGGCGGGGATGACAGCGTTGTGTGGTGGAGGCATATGTCACAATCCTATCGAGCAGCAGCAGGACTGAAAGCTACAGTATTGCCACTGGCGTGTTCGGAAACCAGGAACGTACGGACGCACGGCGGCCCAGCCGAGCTTATCTGGCTCTGGCGCTCGGCGGCTGCACCGCCGCCATGCAGAGCAGCCGTGGCTGTCGGAAGAGGCCTGGATCATTTTGGACAGTATCATTAAATGCCATGTCATCACCCGTTATGGAGTAGTGCTCTCACTCCCCGCACCCCCCCCTGGGATGGCGAAGCCCGTCCGATAGGTATGGAGGAGTGTGCGTTTGCATGCGCGTCAGCGCGTGTCCTGGCCGCCCCGCGTGTTTGCGCCTTGCGAGAGGGTTTGACGGAGGCTGGGAGAGACAGAGGCGGGGGGCTACGTTTGTCGGCTGTGGAAATGGGACGGACGGGGGTTGAGAGATGGAATTGGCATTACATTTCCGACGCGGCGCGAGGATTGACTTTGACTGGAGCGCAAGGGGGCTGTTAGCTTATCTTTAAGGCCGTGTTTGTCACAGTGCGGAGGGCAGCTCTGCTCGACAGGCCAGGAGAGAGGGAGGGAGGGAGGGAGGGAGGGCGAGCGGAGCCGAGCGTGGGCTGAACGATATGGATAGGTGAAGGCTCCCGTTGGGACTCGCTGCCTGAGCCGGCGAGTTGCGCTGGGGAACGGGAGGAGGAGAGCAGCTAAATTGAAGGTTTATTTATCCAATTCGCTGTCAAGGTCGGCTTGTCGGTGAGCTGTCCTGTGTGTGTTCACAAAATGCCAAAATCTCGATGAATTGTTTAAAAAAAGAGAGCCGGAGCACACACGGGGGTGGGGGGGGAGAATCAATGACCTTTGGTTGCGTCAAGCTTCAAGCTGCCAGCAGCTCTTAAGGCTGTCCTTACCAGCCATTATGGTTGCCTTTTAAAAACAAGGCAGCGTAGAGGAGCTGTCGACAGGGAGTAGTTCAACACAAAAAGATGTACGCTGCACCAACACACACACACAAACACACACACACACACCTCACACCTGCATCTGCTACCTAACATCTTACATACCGAAACACACACCCTCAGAAGAACCTGCAGAAAAATAATACACTTTTGGTTCCTCCCAACAATGGCCCGAACCATCTCCATGTTGTTACCCATCGCCACTCGCAAGACTGTTTCCGTTGCTGCAGCTGATTCAGCGTTCATCAGAGAGACAAGTGCTCAGCTTTGAACATTTTACACGATTGGACGGTGTCGTAGTTCCAAGCCGACTGCTGCTCATCACTGATACTCAGTTTATCCTTTTACATCTCAGTGAATCAGATTGGTGCGTGTGCAGCGAGGGGCCTGATGGGCCATCCCAGTTCAGCATGACCAGCCCCGGAAATGCAGGTTGAATAGGAAAAAGGGGTTTTTGATAGAGAGCATTAATCAGTTAGGCTTCAGCTTGGAGTAGTAGTGCTGCTGCTGCTGCTGCTGCTGCTGCTGCGTAACTGTGTGCTATTCTTCAGAGGGACCCGCCGTGTCAAAGTTTTGGAAGGCCTCTGTCAACGTGAAAAGAACATGACCTTTAAGATCGTATCAGCATGTTTGCTGGTGCATACGCTGCCAGAGAAAGGGTTCAGTGGCCCATCAGAGGAGGGAGAAGGAAGAAATATGAGAAAAGACAAGGAGGGAATAGAAAAATGTAATTCACTCAGGGTTGTTTGTGTGAAGGAGTAGTCTGCCGATGCTAAAGAGTGAGCCGTTTGATGGCATGGGGGCGATGAGGAAATTAAGATGTTGATAAATAGTGGACCTCTCAAGTTTGACACGGGACAAATATCATTGGTTGATTTTTAAATGCTGTTTTGTCACTGTTTTTTTTTACGGTTCTGAATCAACTGGATTTGGTCATATCACATGGTTTTCTGTGGTTATGGTGCGATGCTCTCAAGAGCTCCATCTAGTGTGTGTGTGTGTGTGTGTGTGTGTGTGAGAGAGAGAGAGTGTGTGTGTGTGTTTATTGAGTCTTATGAAGAGCTGATAGTGATGTGATGGTAGTCATCAGTCACCTCCTACACCCTGTCTACCAGTCTGGCTGCTCACTGTCCGCTCCGTCACACACACACACACACTGAGACAAACAAGCACCGTTACCAAATCTACCCACTGATGCCGACATCTGGAGCCACAACATTGTCCTGGAGCCTCATTTACACAATCACTTCAACAATCAATTCATTTGTTGTAGTTTAGACAATTAGCCTTTTATTATTCATTCAAAGAAGTTGCATTTAGTCCCATAGAAAATTCATATAAGATCAGCGATGTGGTTTTTTTGTTCTTGTGAAATGAGTACACTTAACTCCCCAATAAACTGTAGTGACCAGCAGGTTACCACGGTCCAGTACTCAAGTCCTACATCCATTCTGGACCCTCCCTCTGTTGTGGTCTCCACTTACACTCCTGACACCATGTGCTCCATATCGCCGCTAAATCCTCCACAATATGTGAAGCTATTCGCTAATGTTGTGCATAAGATACTCTCCAGAAAACCTACGTGAAATATTGTATGTGTGCATTTTTGTTTGCTTTAATCATATTAGTTTTGTGTGCGAGGAATGAATATATTTGATTAGACGTTAGCATCTGATGCACCATACCAGGCTATCTGTGGCTGGAGTCACTGTCCAACTCTAGCCGTGTTATATTTGAAAATAATAAAGAATAGAGGCTACGCTTTGTTGTATCAGGGACAAACAACTAGTATCTAGATGCATTCTTTTAATTAGTCCAATCTGTTCCGTTTGAACACAGGTGACCTTTTTTTCTTCAAATTTGACTATCGATGATCCCAATTCTAGCATTCAGTTTCCATACTTTACTGTAATACCATCCAAAGTCCAACAAAGAAACATCTAGGTATCGTCCCCACAGTCTCAGTGGTACATGCTCTGGTTACTCAAAGTGGAATCTAGTGTTGTTTTTTAGTGTTTCAGAGACTGTCCCTGGCTGGATGCAATGGTCCCTTTTCTCTTAAAATGCATGCATTTCCCTCAAGCATTCTGTGATTACAATTTCTATTTTTCCCTCAGCATTCTCTTTTTCTCTATCAGAGTTAAGGAGAGCTTAACAAATATCTCCACAGAAAATGTTCCAGGGATAAATATCCTAAGGCAGCAACAACCTCCGCCTTTTCCTAAACTCTGACTATCTGCAATTTGCACGGCCCAGGCAGCACGTTTGGAAAGAGAAGGGGGGAGAAAAAAATATTAATGGCATTTGCTTCCACAAGCCATGCATCCCCAAAGCGATTGTGTGACCGAGATCCTTGTCATGTTCTTGTTGTTTTCACCACTGGAATTGAACATGGCACGCAGGTCCCAGGCCTCTCTGGGATAAGCCAGTGTAACGCTGAGGGTAGAATGCCTGCGATACCTGGACACCTGGATATACACAAAATGCATCCTATCGCATAGTTCAAACACTCAGGTCCCTTTTTTTTTTTAATGTACTCTTTCAAGCAGGGAGCATGTGATGGAGGAGGAAATGAGATCAGAATTGACTGATGCAAGTTCCTTATGTCCATGTTCTAAACTAACATCTCACTCATCTGTTTCTTTTGGGTTCTTGTCGTACTCATGATTTTATTTTGGTTTACCACATCATCTACCACATGATTCGAGTGTCATTCAGTTTCACTGAAAAATTCTAAATTGAGGCCGTCAGTGCGCCAAGTTTCGAATGTTTCGAAATAATATTAGGATATTTTTAATAGCGCGAATACGACGTTAATATTTAATCATTTACGGCATCAGAGAGGACACGGAGGAAACTTGGATTTGATTTTTATTTTTTTTAAAGATCAATACACACCGATTTACTTAAACAGACAGTGATCATTCCGTGGAGTTCTCTGTCGAGATGCTGCAGCCACTTGTTGAGACTTTAGATAATTAAATAAAAAATAAGAGTCAAACTTTTAAATATACGCATCAGTATATTTATATGTGTATACTCATCAAATATACTTAATATACTGTATTTTTCAGATCATCTGTGATTGTTGCAGGCTTATTAAGTATTGCGTGTGCCAGTATCCACTTGGGTGGATGGAGTGGCTGGATTTCTGAGGAACGAGATGAAAGACAAACAAAGGCCATTAAAGGAAAGAAGGAAGGTTGTATTTGATCAGTGATTGTGGAAAATGAATCAGTGGTGTACACACGGACACTGTCTGCAAAGCCATTCAATGTAAAGTTAAAATGTGAAAATGTTTCTCTCTGCATCAAACCTTCCCTACAACCAAAGCGCTCATCATACCGGGGGAAAGGAGGCTTTTATAAATGTTTAATGTCACTGAGTACATCCAAAGCTTTGAAAATCTGCTGCACTTTTAATTTCCTTTCGTCCTTTCTTCTTCGTTAGCTCACCCTATGCTAATGTCTGTGAATGTCTTGCAGCATGTCCTAAAGGGAGCCAAGCCTATTGTGTGGCTGCGATATTGTGCTATTACTAATGTGCCATTGCTAATTGAGCAAATGGTAGCCCCAGCCTTTTCTTTTGATTTTTCCGTATCTTGCATCACACACGCGGATCACGTCACTTCACATCATCGGGCCAACTTATTGTTGGTTTGTGCAAGCTGGGAAAAAGATGGATGAGATGTAACATTTTTGGTTCTTGGCTTGTTTTTAATGCAGTGGGAAAAACAGTCAGGAGAAAGATCATGTCCCTTACTTCAGAGACAATGACAAAGACAGCTCATTGTTGTGTCGCTGATGTTAAAGGGGACCAATTGTTGTATTCCTCACTTTTGGAGTTTTTCAGCCAATCTGGGATCGCCTACCGATCAGCCAATCGGGAGAATGTGAGGTGGGAGGCAAAACCCTGCGTTTCTCCCTTGGACGGAAAGAAAAACTAAGTGTTTCTGAGAGTACAAATACTGTTTATCATCATAGTAGAGGCTAAAGAACAAATAGAAAGTCCCTTAAATGGGCACAATAGGTCCCCTTTAATGATGACTAACCATTACTTCTAAACCTGTTTGTGATAATGGTACTTTTGATACACATAGACAACACAATTTGATCTGCTTCCCTATGAGAGAGCATCATTTCTGCCCTGTATTCCAAAGATGAAGAGGTAGATTCGCATCAACTGCAGCCCGGCATGTTTAACCTCACCTCTCCTTTGGCATGTGTTTGGAGTTGGTCATACATTTGCTTTCTGTGTTTGTAAATGTAAACTGTGTGTGTGTTTGTGTGTATGTGTGTGTGTGTGTGTGTGTGTGTTGGCTCACTGCACAAATGATGGTTAAACCTGGAGGGAGGAAGAGGTTACTTAAATCTTTAACTTTCCAGCCCCAAGGAAGGTCTGAGAGGATGAGAGGAGAATTTAGCCCGGCCCCCGTCTGTTGTCTGGCGCTAGTGTGTGTCTGCAGGGTGCTCGCATCCAAGAAAGTCTTGGGCTCGGCCATAGAGAATGAATGGTCTTAGTGCCGCAGCCGGACAGAAAAATCAATGCTTCATATGAGGGGGCTGCGGGGGTTAGGCCTCCGTGTTCATGTCAACAAGGCTATTGGTTTTCTTAATACTCCAAAGTTGGCGTTTCCCCGCTTCGGGAGGGCCGGTGAGGTGACTTGTGTGGTCAAAGCTTAACAAAGGGATCCTGCCTTCTAGCCTCTGCTGTGCCGTTCGGCCGAGGGAAGCCAGGCCAGGATTAATTACCAAGTGCGCCGGCTGGATATTAGTTGTTGTTTTCTCCCACTGTCACATGGCACCCCTGGACTGATGCTATTGGAAGTAGCTTGTGTGGCTGCAGAGCACTGGGCTAATACTGTTAGATGAAGTAACACAGTTAGATGTAATAGTGGTGCGGTAGTGGTTTGGCAATCATGCTGCCCCCCTCAGAGTGGCTTTCACGGAATAATCAATGACCATAACACTGACACTATATGATTATTTAACAAGACAGGCCACCAATCTTTTGACTGAAAAGAGATCAGTACATATTTGAAATTAAATATAAAAATTTTCTTGCCACAATTTTTTTCTTTTTCATTATTGATTGTTATCTACAGATTTGTGACCGGTTACGGATTTTTTGTATGGTGCCTAAACATGAATAGGAGGTATATCCATTCTGGTGGTCCAGTCAAAAGGAAATTTTGTTTTTGCAACGTTTAAGATTGTTTATATAGATTGAGTTTAATTGTAAGTGGATTTAATTGTTACATTTGTAGTTATTGATTGAAATGATTTAAATAATGATTTCATGGTAGTTGACAAATGTACAATGTCAAGGTACTTGTACTTAACTTATACATTTCCATTCAATCATCTTATGTTGCTCTAGCACACTTCAGATTATATCTGAGATCAAACAGTAGGAGGGTTTTGTTTCT
>JAFBJT010091861.1:0-12143 GCA_016785325.1 Chascanopsetta lugubris | reverse complement strand
ATAAATAAATATGCTCCATTCATGGCAGTGACAGGGTTTTCAAATCTATTATTTTCTCCTCCATAAATGCAAATGGTATCTATTACCCCGACACTCGTCTCGTGCAGGAAACTACAGATGTTTTCTGAAGAAAGAGAAAAACTATCTCCATTACTTTCTCTTTCACTCACTCACTCCCTCTGCTTCTGTCTCCCTGGAGAAACGGCTCCAGTGTCATAACTCATTTGTCAATTCCTCCACACAAATTAAAGGCGTCTGACGACCTGGTACCTGCACGGCACATAACCTAACCGCTGCTGGCAGCGTGACAACATGTGCACCCAGGAAAACCTCAAAACACACACACACACACACACACACACACACACACACACACACACACACACACACACACACACACACACACACACACACACACACACACAGAGTGAGAGAGTGCAACAACATATGAAGTAGCATCTCTAGTCTTGTGGGGACCTCTGTGCCACACACTCACACCAGACGGTGGACATTCAGAGGCTCCTCACACACTTTGCAAATCCCCATTCTGTGCATCTCGCTGCTCAACTTCACTTTGCATTCACGGCTGCATCCGAGTGGAATATTTACCACATGCTGAGACACGTTTTATTTTATCCCCAACACTCTTCTCTTCTCTTCTCTCCGGGGAGAAAACAAAACAGCGGATGAGCTGCTGGTTTCAAGAGTGGAGGCTCCAGCAAAGCGAGAGGCCTGACACCTTTGTTCATCTTCCGTCACATGCATTCGTCTTTAATGGGCTTCCTTTGAGTGTCAGCAGAGCTCAATCTCACAAACATAGGACACACACACACACACACACACACACACTGTGACAAATAAACAAACACGGCTGCAAATGCGCTCGTCTTAACATTCCTGACACTAAATGCATGATGGGCATTTTCAGTCCTGAACTATTCACAAGTGGAGTAAATGCTTAAATATTTTTCAACACGTTAGATTTAAGCGAGCGCGTTCCACCCATGCAGCCAGACACCTGAGATGTGTGAGCCAGACACCGAGTCTAAATAAATCAAACTTTATGTCCGCAGCTGACAAATCCACACTATCCAGTTGCAGCGTCGTCGTCACTCTCTCTCACACACACACACACACACACACACACACACACACACACACACACGGGGAACATACGGATGCATGTTATCACCTGCACACAGCGAGGGGAGCAGTTAAACTAGTGCTGCATGTTGTTGTTGTTGTGTTTTCGTGTTGCTGATGTCAGCACTTACGATGCAGCTGAAGCCCCACGATGAACCTGTCAATACCCAAGTCAACTTCCAGGAGTCGCCTGAGGATGAATTATGACTTTTGGAAACAATATTACACAGGCTAATTGCTATGATTATCATAATGATTATCATTACGGCGGCGGAGCGGTGTGTGTGTGTGCGAGAGGCTGGGTGGATGTGTGATGTTGAAAATGTCAATATATGAAACACCTTGTAATGACAGGTAAAGAACACACACGGCCCCAAGCTGTTTTTTTTCTCCCACATTCAAGCACGTGTCAATCACTTTCTTCTCTTTTTTTTTCTTTTTTTTTTTGAAGTGAAAGGCAATAGAAATTACTGGTGTGATTTGTGAGGTTGTTGTCACACTGAAATGTCAAAGCCAGGTAGTCTCACAGGATTGTTCTCGGCGCTGGAATATGTCAATACGGATTTAAACGCTTTCTAGTGGCGGCGATAAGACGCAAGTTCCCTCTTTTCAAAGCTGTCAAAGTGGCAGCCATGGAGATTTGATCATTATTAGAGCTGTTTAAGGCCTGATTACTGAGAGTGAGGAGAAAGACTATTCCACAGGGTCAACTGTGAAGTGCTGGATTAAAAAAAAAGAAAAAAAGAAAAAAAAACGTCTCAGAAAAGTAAAAATAAAAATAACCGAATCACTTCCTACGCCTGCTGTTCGCCTGTTATCAAGCCAGTGCACCAGTTTCCAAATGAACCGTCGCTCGTCTGCCTGATACACACACAAGTGCGGGGAAGAGGAAGAGTGTTAGAGAGAGTTTTTCAGTAAAAGGGGAAATAATATTAACCGACATGGTGGAAGGAAAGTTGCTTGCGTGCATGTAAACTTCTTGGACTGTGCGATGAGAGCAGCAGGTCTGAGTGAGCCGCAGTGGAGAGAGCAGTGAAAGTCGGAGCTGTGACAGAGAGCGGGGGGCCACAGAGGGAGGGCCCCTGCTGCAGCTCGCATCACTTTAGGAAACAGGCGCACGGGGACCACAGAGAGGACGAGCACGGAGAGGACGAGCTGCATGGACGGACGGACGCATGGCTGCAGTCTGAGCTTTTTATTGGCTCCTCGTCTGCACATTAAAACATTCAGGGGAAGTTAGTAAAAAATATATAATGTTCAATTCCTGCCCCGGGTCTTATTCATATTATAGCAGCAGACCAAAAGCATCTGGGAGCTCACACACACACACACACACACACACACACACACACCGAGCGACGGATACATTCACCTCACATGACCAAAATGACCTCTGACCCCTTCACCAGGTCACCATCACTGACTCTGCATCACCACTGTTTCACTGCTTAATCAGTTTAAGTTTAATGCTAATGTCATGTTTGTGTGTTTACCTCGAAAAAAACGTGCAACTCACAACAATTTACAATAATTAATAATCACATTCAAACATAAATGCCCTCTTATAATATTTCAAAGCTCTTTCTAAGAAATTGCAGATTAAAGTGTATTTTTGAATAGTG
This sequence comes from Chascanopsetta lugubris, assembly GCA_016785325.1. NCBI lineage: Eukaryota > Metazoa > Chordata > Actinopteri > Pleuronectiformes > Bothidae > Chascanopsetta > Chascanopsetta lugubris. The sequence goes on along the minus strand of JAFBJT010091861.1, from coordinate 9,378 downwards.
TGTTACAGAGCATTTATTGCCGCTACTTCAAGACACATTTGCTTTTAAACAGACCAGATACATTTAATTACCAAATCAATTGGCAACTTATCTTATGGTCAATTAACTGATTAATTCAATTGGTTGTGCGCCAAATAATAAAAAAGGAACCCAGTACAATTTATGATTGTAATTCATCTAATTGTATTTTAAAAGTGTCGTTTTTTCCCCCTCATGCATCTAAATTAAGGTATAATGTGTGATAATTGATTTTAGAGACATTATAATATAATCGTTAAAATGAACACAAATGGGTGAGAAATAAAATAGTTTGTAGGAATTGAATAATCATGGCAAAATGTTTTTTATCAAACACAAATAGAAAACAATACATATATATATATACATATATATATATATGTATATATACCTATGTATACATATATATATGTATATATATATGTATATATATACACATATATGTACATATACACACACACATATACTGTATATATATTTACAGTTCATTTCAAGTGATGTGGCTGACAAGTGACATGTTACTTTACGGGAGAGAAGAATTAATTTCCGCTCTGGTCAGAATTGCTAATATTAATTTCAACCGTGAGATATTTATCTTGTAAAAGAATTGTCACATTGAGTCCAGGTTAATGGACTAATGAATGTATTTCTAATGAGTGTCACAGGTTTGATCCCCATGTAAAGCAGACCTGTGTTCAGTGGACTGGCTGGTGGAGGTGGGGAGCCTGTGGGATGCTGCTGCTGCTGGTGCTGCCTCTTATGGACCTACACTGTGGGCTGTGACTTATCTTAAATTATTATGTTATTTTGCTCCCCTCTGTGTCGCCTGAGCATTAGATTCAATCTCAACCCCCCCCCCTCCTCCACCCCCCCACCTCCTCCCCTCCCAAATACACCTCCACCCTTTTTTCATCTTTGCTGTCTGAAGCACTCAAATGAGAAACTGTCAGGAGCCGTGATTTGTGCTAACTAGCTATCGATCGCTCCAGAGCTGCATGCCTCCTGTCCATGCAGGGAGGGCCGAGAGAGAGAGAGAGAGAGGGGAGACATGAGGAGAGAGAGAGAGAGAGAGAGAGAGAGAGAGAGAGAGAGAGGGGAGGGAGGGAGGGAGGGAGGAGAGGATGTGTAAACAGCAGAGGAGACACTATCCTGCTTTTTAAATACCCACTGTTCTGTGATTTTGTTCTGTCCAATGTGCCAAACAGTCCCCAGAGGAGCAGGGACGGTGGATGCAACAGGGTGACTGGGTTCCCTGCTCAATTGACGACCCATTAATCATTATCACAAGCAATGATGATGCTGATCACATCCTTTTCTTCTGCTTTTTTTTTCCAACAGCTGCTCTTTTAATTCATTTTGAATGCAAATCAGAATCACATTTTTTTTATGACGTCATAAGGAATCATGGTAATAAAAAAACGCCACCATGATCACTGACCCTGTCATTTGTGGTGATATAGAACAAATAACATGTGTACTGGCTGTGGTCACTGACACTCAGATCAATGCGATCTGTTGACTCTTGATTCACAAACTGGATGGAAAGTGATCATTGGCTCACACGCGCCGAAATGATCATTGACGGCGTCATGTCTCAGCCTCGGTGTGACTCTGTGTCTCTGTCGCTTCTGAACAACAATGCGCCTGGAGTCCAGACTCTGCGCGGCGCCGCGCTGTGCAGTGCGCGCCCCCGCCCCTCTCCTCCTCTCCTGCACCCGCGCTCAGAACAAAGAAGCGCTCGAGAACCGAACGGAGCTTTACACTATTACACCCTCATAATTCTCGCAAAGCACAAGCAACGCAAAATGAATAATTACACATACATTTGTATATGAAAAAATGTGATAAATATATTAATGTATAAAACAACATCCTGCATAAGACTGCAAATGTTGAGTTAATTCAGCACACATTATTTCCTATAACTAGAAATGTAAACAAAATAAAAACAACAATAGCGAAGTAATATTTCTATTAATGAATTATTATTATTATTAATAACATTATTATCATTATTGTTATTATCATCAAAATAATTAAGGCTAATCTGAAGCTGAACACCAGAAACAGTCAAAGGAGTTCTCACAATTAAAAATGTTAAAGTCAAATAATAATTCATTTTCAAATTCCAAAAAATGTATTGTATGCATCTATTAAAAATGCCTTTGTGTCTTTTAGCCAGAATATAATTTTTCATGTCTTTAGACCAATCAAATAACACATGAAATTTAAAGTGACAATAACAATTTGAGAGTGACACAAATGTAAATGATCATTGATTATTTGACAATATCCCCAAATTAAATAATTAATCAATAATAACGAATGATGGTCAGGAAATATAGGACGAATATTCAGGTGCCCATGTCATAAAATGAGGTCCTGTCAGTCCTGAGCTCAGTGCACTGGCCGCTCTTCTCTCATGATAATAACAAAACAAACACGGAACAAGGCGAAGGACGCCCTGCTGTGCAGACGCATATCCTCAAAAAGCTATTAATCTCCTCAATGTAGTTGTTCACCCAGAAACCCGAGATAAAGACCCACAGGAAATGTTTACTTTTCTCCTGCAGGTCTTTGTGCTTCGCCAGGGAACCTTTAGAATACACTGTGCAGAGGCTTTACAGTGAGGTGGTGTTTTAAAACTGCTCCATCATTTCACAATAAAAGCACGAATAAAACAACAATAAATCTTCTTCCCCTTTTGTAATGACTTGAATGTAGCTCATCATCACCATTATATTTATTATCATCCTATAGGCGAGACCCCTAAAATTAAACAGCCTAGTAAAGACAGACGGCTGCTCTCTCTCACACGCGCACACGCACGCACGCACAAATACACACACACACACACACACACATTATGACTGAGCTACACTATTATCACAGCTTTTTTTTTTACCTGTGTGCTGTCACTTTGCATTCCAGGTTAAATAGATACACAATTTGAAGAATAAATATACACAAATACAACATAAAGCTTCAGTTGCATGAGTAAGGTTGAGAGTGAGAAAGGAGAATTAAAAAGAGTTTGATTACCTTCTTTACTGTTGGTTTGGCTCTTGTTTTTTTCCCAGGGTCCCATGGCCTTGTCATCCTCCGACCCATCCATCATGGCCTTGTCGCTGGGCACGTACCAGGTGGCGTGCTGCTCTGCCATGAGGGTGTCAAGGTCAATAGTGCCCATTGAGCCCTTCCCAGCATCCGGGCTGCAGCTCGCCAGTTCATTGTCTCCGTTCTGCGAGGGACAGTCACTATTCTTCTTGCCATTCTTCATGGCCAGCGGCTGGTCCTCAGAGATACTGAACTGCTGCCGCTGTAGCTGGATCTGAGCCTGCAGGATCTCCAGGGGATGGATCTCGTCCTGGCCAGAGGTGCTGGACGGGGTGCGTACCTGCTCCACACCAGGAGTGCCCGGGTGGCTGACCACACTGGCCCCTGTGGCCCCACCAGCGTTTAGTCCATAGCTGTCTGGTGTCGAGGTAGTGTGATTGTTAATGCCCATGCCCAGGGCCTTCTGTCCGTTTATCATCCCGTGGTCACCCCTCTGCATTTTTGGTGAGCCTGTGATCATGGGGCTGCGATTGGGCTTGGTGGCCGAGGCGCCTCCAGCATCTGAGCTGGAGGACACCTCATCCTCGTTGCCGTAGTGGGTGCTGACATCGTCAGGAAAGTCCACTCGTGGTGAGCTACTGTCGGACTTTGCCACACTTTGAATGCCGCTGTCTAAAGAAGACATCAGGTCGGCCTGGTCCCCCAACATCAGGTCTCCTCCTTTTCCCCAAGAGGGTGACTGGAGGTGTTTCTCATGGGGCGTACCCCCACCCCTCTCCCCAACGCCAGCCGAGGGGGTCTGCTGGCCTGGACTTACAACAGGGTTGTTATCAGAGGAAAAAAAAATCCCGGGGCTCACATGTCCACTGTCTCTTTTTCTCCTCCCTCTCCCTCTCCCACTCCCTGTTGTTGCCTTCCCCTCACTGCACGGGGTAGCGTCCATGTTGTAATTTGGGGAGAGGGCACTGGCTTCCCCCTGCACCGTCTGGCTTTGAGTTGCAGGCTTAGAGTTGCTATTCCCGGTGCCAGGCATCTGGCTGTTCTGGGAAGTGCTACTCTGAAAATATTCAGGACCAGCACTGCCAGTCCCATTAGATGTGCTGCTATTAATGTCCTGCTCTGTCTGACTCAGTTTTCGCTTGCCCTCGTTTTGGTTCTTCTTGTTGAACGTTACGTTGAGGTTGGGGGCTCCTAGGCTGGCGATCATGTTCTGGCAGGCCGTGGAAAGGGCCGCCAGGCAGCTCTGCCCGAAAACACTGTCTTTAGAGCTGGTTTTGTTGAAGTTCCCCAGGGACAAAGCTCCAAGCTTACTAACAGACGACCGCTGGCCTGAGGAGAACTCAGGCTGAGGAGGGTAGCTCCCTGGTGAGGTGTTCACCCCCTGGGGAGCATTGTGGGCTGACCCTTGACGGTTGGCCCCCCCATAGGGAAAAGTTGGCTGTGCTCCCATCGGAGGTGCAGGGAAGTCAGCGGGCCGCCTCTCTGCTGGTGCGTTCGGGTGCCCTGCTCCTGCTCCCGGAGACTGCATTTGTGAGAGGTTGCCCATGTTACCGCTGAACTGTGAGTGCATGCCTGGTGAGTGCAGAGCCTGTACGTGCCCGTCGCCTGGCAATCTCATGGGCTCCTGCATGCCCATGCCTGGCCTGAACATCATCCCGGCTCCGTTGGGCTGCAGCCCCATGTCGTGTGGCCCCGATTCATTTCCAGCTCCACCCATACGCCGTGACATCATCTCCCCTGGTGGGTGGGCCCCCTGGAACCAGGAGTTCTCCTGAGTGACATGAGGATTCTGTCCATCAATGTTGGGCATCCTGCCGCCGTTCTCCCTCTCAAAGTTGGGCTGAGGCATGCTCCCCACAGGACCTCCGTGAGCCATCGGGCCAGGAGGAACTTCACCGTGGTGGCCCAGCTGCTGCAGACTGGGTTGCCTCATCCTCTGCTGCTGGTTGCGAGAGGCCATCTGTTTTATCATCATAGCTGCATTCTGTCGCTGCTGCAGAGATTGCTGCTCGGGCCCTGGATGCTGCAGGGGACCCGGTGGGAAGCCTTCACTCACAGGGGGGGTGAACTCTCCAGGCAGGCCGGGGTATGCGGAGGGGGAGAGGTGGTTATCCATACCTCCACACCAGCCTTCACCACCATGAGCATTAGGAAAGTCAAAGCGAGGCCTTTTCGCCATGTTCATATAAGGAGAGTCAAAGTGTTGGAGCCTCTGATTCGGGGGCTGTTGGGAGGGAGGTGGAGCTGGCTGTTGCATATTAAACATGGGGTCCCCATAGGGGTGCAGACCCCTATTTTCCAGTCTGTGAATGGGATATTCAAACTGGTTGTGTTGGCCAGGCATCATGACCCCTCCATCCAGAATGTTAGGGTTAGTGGAGCCGGGCTCAGCCTGAGGGGGTCGGGGGAGGCCAGGGGGGCATGAGTTCTGTCTGGCTATCAAGCTAGCCTGTTGTTGCTGTTGCATGAGAGGATGTCTTGTATTGACCCCCGGCTCCATTCCCACGGGCACCTTCCGGCCATTCCCAAAGCGCTCAAAAAACACTCCATGCTGCGGCTGCTGGGGCTGTGGCGGCGGCTGGTGTCCCTTAGAGATGCCCTGCATACCAGGTGTCCGTGGCATGCCAGGGTTCCCCGGAAAATTTCCACCGGGAACGGGCCTTCCTGGCCCGAAATGGGGTAACTGAGATTCTGATTCTGAAGGGGAAAATACAGGTACGTCAAAATGTCCAGACGGTGGCTCACTGGGGAAGTTATACTCTAATCCCTCCACAGCTCCTTGGTTTGGCAGCCGCCGAGACTCCAGGCCGTGAGACTCGGACGAGGAGGATGAAGAGGAGGGGAGGCCGTGGAAGGAGGCTGCTCGGTTGGGGGACTGGTCGAGGGGGAGGCAGGGGGCAGGGACAGCATGGTTCCCACTGGGAGGCCCGTGATGTTGGAAGTCAGGCATGTTACCGGGCCGCTGCTGCTGCTGTTGCTGCTGCTGCTGCTGGGGAAATCCATCCCCAGCCTGTCCCTCAGCAAGGGGATCAAATCCTTCTCCGAAGCCCTGCTGCGGTCCCATGCCATTGTTGTTGAAGCCCATTAGCCTGCCACCGTGCAGGCATGACGACCCTGGCTCTGGGCCCCCGAAATTCCCACTGAAGTGTGGGTGATGTTGGTGGGGGTGAGGTTGGTGGCCGTGAGGATGTCCTTGATGAGGTTGCTGGTTGTTAAAAAATCCATGCATGGGTCCTTGCTGCTGCTGCTGCTGCTGCTGCTGGAGTCCGCCGCCTCCATGCATGTCCGAGTGGCCCCTCGGGTGGAAGCCCCCATACTGCTCTCCGTTCATGTTCATGTTGAGCCCCAGCATTTGCTGCTCGCTCAGAGGGCCCATGCCGGGCTCCACTGCACCCGGAGGGCCTCCAGCATGGAAACCAGGGCTCTTGTAGTGGGATCCCATGTTAAGTCTTGGTTGGTTTATGTTTCTCTCTGACTGGCCAGGGTTTCTGCTACTAATCTGAGAACCAAACTGCTCCAGCCCAAACATACTCCCCTGCAATCAATCCCACATGACGGCCAGTTTTTTTTCCGTCTGTCCCCAAAAAACAAAAAGGAAAAAACATGTACAAAAAAATATTCAAAATACTTTTACACTGCAGAATACACTGCTTTAAGTCTACTTTAAAATGTGAAACTCACCAGATAAGTTCTCATGGTTGAGGATCAATTGTTTTTGTTTTTCAACTTCTCCAAGGAGAGAGAGCGGGACAGACTGAGTCCAAATACCTAAACCGTGTCTCTGTCCTGTTTAACTTGCCGGCTCGTCTTTTAGTCTCTGTCCAAACTGAAGAATAGGATAGAATAGGACTTCACTTGCTGCGCGGGGGAGTCAGAATAATCCAAAGTTAGTCTGTGCGCGTTTCTCCGGAGCGAACATGGCACAGAGAGAAGTGGAGAGGCGCGCGCAGCAGCACAAGTGGAGCGATGGAACTGTGGATATGACAGTTAGAGGCAGATGGTTTATTATTCCAGTCCCATGTCAAATATCCCACAGCGACTTTTTTTTCGTAGAAGGTCCCATAGTGGAAACAAGGACAAGTCCAGACAGTGGAATTACCTCGGAGGGAAAATCTTCTAATAAATACTGAGGGGGAAAAATCTTCAAGATCTCATCAGCCTCTGAGCAGCTTTCAAAATAAAAGTCCAGTATGATGGAGAGCTCCACGGTTCTCCTCCTCCTCCGCCCGGCACCGGAGAACCGGAGCGTCCCTTTTCACGCGACCCGAATCCGGAGCGGAGCGGCGGTCACTACCCGCACTCCACCACCACGGAGCGGCTTGACAGCATCCTCCAGCCCCGCTGCCGCTCGTGACGCCGCGCGGTGCCGTTTCAAAAAGTCCCTCTGCTGCCTTTGAGCTGCTGGCTCGTGGCGTGCGCGTCCGCTCCGTTCACCGACTGAAGAGTGGCGCGGTGTGGACAGGTCCACGGAAACACTCTGCTCTGCCGCTTGGCGCTGTGTGAGACCGACGCGTCCGGAGGAGCCAGCAACAAGTTTTGCATTTCTGCAGCCACTTCCATCCAGGAGGACTCAGCCAATCAGAGCGAGAGAAGAGAGCTTGGGGGCGGGACAAGGGGTTTTAAGGTGGTCCGAAGAGAGAGGTTGATACTGTGGTGTCTGTGGATCTGATTTTTCCAAAACAGATTTTCAACTCAAATGTAAGGTTTTGAAATCGAGACTAAAAGAAAATACTTAACACTGAACACAACATAACACGGATTGAGTCTATTTCTCTCTGAAAAAAAAAAGATTAGCTGTATTTATTCTATGGCTATTTTGTTGCTATTCAAATAAAATTCTCCTCAGAAAATACAGAGTTAATGTTGTAATTTCTTTTTTAAGGCTGTAGATTAAAAAAGAAAAGAAAAGAAAAACATTTCATGCATCCAATGACCCAGTGCAGTGATTACCGCTTTGTTAGATCTCTAATGTTTCCATTGTTTACATCCTAATAACTTCATGGAAGGCACAAATAACATTAACAAGCTGTAGTGGAATGCAACCAGATGTTTCTTACAGTGTATAACTTTACAGTTTTTAATGTGAATCTGCATTCATGTCTGAAATGCTGCCACTACCCACTGGTAGTCAATTATGTGTTCAGGTGGAAGCAATTTCTGATCAACAGTCACTTACAATCAATGCAGGATAATATAACGGTCCCACACATCGGTCTCATTAAGGTTAGAAAATGACACCCTGTCAGAAATATCACCCAATATCTGAGCTGATATCGATGCAGGGATGAAGGTGAATGAATCAAACAGAGTCCATCACTCCTCTGTCACTGATCAAACCTGCTCCACTTCTGAATCTGGGTTCAAATCCCACAGGAGGAAAAAAAGCCTCCTTAAAAGAGCATCTCAACTAAATCATGTGGATGATATTGAGCCTCGGTGCCGATAATCAATAGCATTCTCTCAGAATTACAGTCAGTAAAATGGAATCTTTTCCAAGGCCAAATTGGTATAATTTACAACATGAATTTATTAACTGTGGTATTAAACCAGGTTAACTGTGTGTGTTTAAGTGGAGCAGTGACATAACAACTCATGGCTATGATAAGACATGAGATACCTGAAAACATGTGAAGTGTAAACTGGGAGAAAAGTCCTGCAACTGCAAAGTAATAAGTGTGGTTCTAATTTAGGTGACATTGCTATACTAATAAGACAACTTAATATTACTATTATTAATATCGCTTTCATTTGATACAGTTTATGATTATATGTATCTTCATATTCTACTTGTATGCTAATTTCCTTTATTTTGATGTATACGTATGTATTATGTTTTAATTGAGCATTTAGATAACATGTATTATCATGATCTTTTTTGATTTTTAATTATTTACTATATCACTATTATATCCTCATATTATATATGTTGTGGTTGTTCTTGTTTAATAGGCAAATGTTAGAATTATTTGTTTATCTTGTGTTGTGTGTATCTCACTCTCCTTTTGTGTTTTGTTATATTTCCTGTATTGTGAATTATTTTTACCTCTGCTCTCCTCTCAGAATTAGAGAAATCTCCAAATGTTTATGTGTGTGTGTGTGTGTGTGTGTGTGTATGCATGTGTGTATACACACGGTGTACACAGTGTAAGTATTCTATGAAATGTAGGAAATATGAAGTAAATGGGATGAAAATGTACTTTTCCTTCACCATCATTGATATTTAATTTGGTTGAAGCTTAACTATATTATACTGTATAACACACACACACACACACACACACACACACACGGGGGGGGGGGGGG